>JBBPLT010000259.1:0-36932 GCA_038089955.1 Strobilomyces dryophilus | reverse complement strand
ATGCCATCCATGTGATTGTTCATCTTGAGGGTATATTGAAAGGGTGGGACTGGTGTGAGTTCCAGATGATTATTGTATGGCAAGTTTCGTGAAAGCCCAATAACAGAGTCATAATCACGAGAGACTTCATATTGAATGTTTTGAGGGACATCCTGACATGCATTGAGTGTGACATGACATGGTTCATTCTCGTTCTCTTTGTCACGAGATCGACCTGCGAGAACAAATCGATAAAAGTCTTTGGCTGCAAAAGCCTCCTCTTCTTCTGTAGAGGTATTTTCTTGCAGATGCACATAGAGCTCGTCCGCCTGAAGACAAAAGGCTTGAAAGCTCATTTGAATGGGGTTACTTTCCCTATCATCTGGATAACCACGGGGAGTACCAATGTCAAAGATATTATTGAGATCCAAAGAGTCATTTGAACAGTGTGATGCAGGCATGATGATGGAAGGGTGGAGAGGAAATGATGGGAAAGAAAAAAGAAATCTACAATGAGCAAAGTGGTATTTATGTGTGTACAGCTGTCCTTTAACCCCGTGTCTCACCAGGGTAGATATCAGGGTGCTCAGGAATTCTCAGGGTCTCTCCTCGGCAATCAGACATAAAAATTACTAGTATATGTAATGTCGGCTATTTTCATAATAAACTCGCTGGCATTTGGATTGGACCTACAATATTCTTATGGACAAAGGAATTTTATGACGTTAATGTGCTGTTGAAGATGGTGGGACGTCCAGGACGGCCAGTGCATAGGGAGTCCCAAGTGGACTGTCATACAAAAGATGTGGATTAGATTTGGACGTCCAGCAAGGCCAGTGTGTAATGCATACACGCACCAATGCTTATGACATGGTGGGACGTCCAGGACAACCAGTGCGTAAGGGGTCCCAAGTGGACTGTCATGCAATGGATGTTGATTGGAATTGGACGTCCAGGAAGGCCAGTGTGTAATGCATACACACACCAATGCTTATGACATGGTGGGACGTCCAGGACGGCCAGTGCATAAGGGGTCCCAAGTGGACTGTCATGCAATGGATGTTGATTGGAATTGGACGTCCAGGAAGGCCAGTGTGTAATGCATACACACACCAATGCTTATGACATGGTGGGAAGTCCAGGACGGCCAGTGCGTAAGGGGTCCCAAGTGGACTGTCACGCAATGGATGTGGATTAGATTTGGACATCTAGGAAGACCAGTATGTAATGCATATACATCAATGCTTACAACATGCAGGCAAGCTTGGAGTCTAAGGAGGAAAACAGGCATGTGTGAGGGACCATCCAAAACAGCTGATGAGGGCTAGACTAGATTTGCGGACTGTGCCGAGCAAAGATGTCAAAGTCAGAAATGCCATCGCTGCAGGGGCCACAAAGGATGAAGCAATGGTACAAAGTTGGGTGGCTGTCCAGGACGGCAAGCGTGATCAGGGCACTCGATGACTGGGCAGCAGGCTGAGGACACGTGATCATGTGGGCACATGGCCATCTAGGACAGCCATTGCATGAAGGGTCCATCCCACTGGCATCATGCCACATACTTGTATATCAAGAGTACCCCTGTCATTGCCTATGCACTCCAGAATTGGTGCATTGAGAAGCTTATTTGCACCTTCACACCACCCTGATGCATAGTGGCCGTCCTAGACGGCCATGGTGCCCATGCCACATACACATACATAGTGGCCGTCCCAAACGGCCGTGGTCCACATGCCACTCACCCAAAGCTCATTCATATATACATATCTGCATGGATTGACATGATTGTGGGTGCATTTGGAAGCCTATATGTTCCCACATGTCTCCTATATACACAGTGGCCATCCAGGATGGCCATGGTGCACATCCCACACATTTATACATTTTATATGCTATTTCAGTGTCTTCATCATATTTATTCATATCTGCATGGATTTGCATGTC
The DNA here is from genome assembly GCA_038089955.1 of Strobilomyces dryophilus. Lineage (NCBI taxonomy): Eukaryota > Fungi > Basidiomycota > Agaricomycetes > Boletales > Boletaceae > Strobilomyces > Strobilomyces dryophilus. The sequence goes on along the minus strand of JBBPLT010000259.1, from coordinate 35,009 downwards.
TGTTGGTGCATATGGAACCCTCCATGCGCTGTCTTTCATAGTTGTCTTGGATATCTTGTGATTGTTGAACAGTTAGGTATAATAGTCAGTAATATGTTTCATAGGGGATTTCCTTTTCTGGAACCCTAGCTGTCTGGTTTCTGCCCCTAGGGTTGCTATGAAACGAGCCCTAGAGAGTCTCATAACCTAACCCGATGGGTCCAGCGTCTAATCCTACGTTATGCCATCCCACGCTTGTCAGAGCCTGAGAGCGAGATCCCCCTGATATGGAATCATTTGATCGGAGAGGTGTGTCGTCACGATGTCCATCAGTGCATGACCTTCATCAAGGTACCCCTCCCACGTCACCTGGAAACGGAACAAAGGTGTTCCCTTATTGAGAGCCCAGGTGTCATGTCACTCTTATCGTACGATATTACTAATCTTGGTCCGTGCGCTGCTCCGTCCCGTATAAAGGTACGTGAGATCTGCGCGTTATTCTACTGAAAGCAGGTCTGATGAGTCGAAATGATGAAATAGGCCGTGTGGATCAAACCAAGGATCCCCACTATCACCTGCTTCTTCGACTCAGGTCACTCACAACCACTCGCTTCGCTCGTGGTTGTTCGCTCCCCCCTCCTAACCACTTGAGACAGAACGCTGCTAAGTTCTACGCATCCACGTAACAGGCATGCTGTCTGGCAGTGGGAGTGAGGACGAGTGATCAAACGATATCACCTGATATCACTTAGATCAGCTCAGATACCTGGATATGCTATATTTGGGCTGTATAAAGTGACGGTGGTGGCACGATAAAGCCACCATCCTCATCACCAAGTTTGCGACTAATTTCTTCCTGTTTCCACTTACAGCAGTTCGTAATATAACAGTAGCTTCATAGTACTATGCGTTCTACATTTCTGATCTACCATATTTGTGGTGTTGTGTTTTCTACACGACTGCCAAATTGGCTGTATAAAGTGACAGTGGATGACTGTACTTCATGTATAATCTTCGCGTTCCGGAAGACATTTTTACCCGATTTAAACCTTGCAAAACGCGTCGTGATTGAAGTGGCAAACGCGTAGTGTACGTAATCATGACAACTGAAGTCGTCAGTTCAACTTGAAAAATAAAATGTCTGCCATGATACACAGACAGCTCTCACACCGAATCTTCCTCAGGGTTACTACCTTACACTCACCAAGGCAAGTTCAGCTAGGGACCTTCGCTGGCCCTCGGCATCGCGACACGAAAATCTGGGTTCAGGCGAGACACCAGTCGACGGCCTCGACTCCAAACAACAATGAACTACATGACGGTGAACCCTGGCTACGTCGTGCAAGCAGCATCCGCGTTTCTACGCTTTTCACCGCGTTGCTCGCACTCGGCGCAGGCACCACGGCGTTCGGTCTGTGCGTTACCCGTCTCAAGCGTATGTCGTGGCATTGACTTCTCCACCCGAATCTCGACGCCCGCCGTTCGTCCCCATTCGCGAATCACAGATACGAAATCTACACTTCGTTCACGCTGTGGCCGGTCGAGGTCCGAAAAGACCTGCGCGCCGGGATCAGGGCCAAGAACCAGGGCGACCACGCTCTGAGTGAGCGCTTCCTGACTCGGTACGTGTCTCTTGTGCTCCGCGTCTCATTTTTGTTTGTCGATCGTCTCTCCGGTGCCTGGTACCCGTTTCTTACTTCCATGCCCGTAGCGCTTACCAGACGGCCTCCGCCCTCTCGCTGTCGGCGCTCGGTCCCGATCCATACCTTAAGTTGTCTGGCATTGCGGCCGTCTTCGCGGAGGTCGCCCCGGAACGACGGGCGAAAGGAGTGTTGCAGAGCGTGTGGGACAAGGGGGATGTCTCTTCCCCGTCCAATCCCTCCGGAGATGGCGAAGGCGGCGGCGATGGCGGCTGGGCCACCTACACGCTCACTGACGAAGAACGCCTCCGCAGAGTCGCCATCGCCTGCAAGCTCGCCGAGCTGTGCACGAACGACGAGGCAGAAGAGGAAAGATGGCTCGTGTGGGCGGTGGAGGAAGTTCTCAGGCTAGCTGGTGTCCGGACGAAAACCGGGGCTCGCTCCGGCAGCCCTTCGGCGTCCGTCGTGCTCGCGGAGCTCGAGCTCCCGTTTTGGATGCGCCGAGTCGATCTCGGCGCACCGCTCGCCGCGCTGGGGTCGGTGTACGCGCGCAAGGGAAACGTCGAGTGAGTCCTTGGCGCGCCCACCAAGCTTATCGAACGGACGCAATCATACGAACTCATCGAAAGTTATGCCATGCCGCTTTATTTACAGGCCGTATCGCTACTTCTCCCACCCGAAATGGAGAATGTGACCATCGAAGATCGCTGCGAGGGTGCGTCTACACATTCTCTTTCCTCGTCCGACTTGACTTCTGTGCCCGTAGCTGCTCAGCTCATGAACAATCTCTCGGAACTGATCATGCGACAACCGCCTTCACCCGAGATCAGACACCAGGCCGAGGCCTGGGCCAGTAAAGCGCATGGATTGATTCAAGTTGCAAAAGAGACGCCTTTACCTCGGAGAGGGTGGTTCAGCTCCGATAGCGAACCGAGTCAACAGGTCTGCGACCAGGTGTTGGGTGTGGTGTTGTTCAATCTCGGCATGCTACGTGAGGTGAGCGTTTGGCTCTTTTATCACGGTCGAGTTTTTGATGATAGTAGATGGACGAGGACCATGCGACCGCGCGTTTGCTGTATGAACAAAGCCTGAAGCAGTGCGAAGGGGTCGGAATGATGGAAGGAGTCCAGGAAACTAAGCAAGCCTTGAGGAGACTTGATCGTGCTGACGGGAACTAGGTATACATAGCTTGGTGCGACTGACCGACTGTTGATTCTTCGCCCTCATGTCTGCCACATACCCTCAAGGTTATACAGGATTAATGTACTCGTATACGGCATCGCATCATCGAGTTCGCAAGGGGCTGATCACCGGGAGCGGTGCCAGGGGTCATCCGGCCCTTTCCACCGCTTTCATTACCTTAAGCTTCTAATCTGCACTCTGCGATCCGAGCGCGGTGGTCACGCGTGTCAGTATGTACTACCCGCTGCAGTAGTTCTCACATAGCCCGTTGACCGGTGTCCCTGAGGCCCTGATATCTTTCTGTTGATGGTATATCCTTCGCTTCGCACAGTGGCAGGCGGCGGTTAATTATATCGTGGAAAGGTAACCTAGCTTGCGAATACTCATAGTCGCGAAGGGTTTCCCTGACAAAACAGGCGTCAAAATAGGGCCCTTCAATGTTCCGAGCATGGGATGCCTGCAACTTGGTCAATGGTACCATGTGGAGCCATGAACGTCTCCCAGATTCTCTCACCAGGTAGTGCCACATGCTTGTTGGCCGCTACTATAATCCTGACGGCCACGAGCTCTCAGGCCCGTTAAAATGGTGGGATTGCGCCATGGTTGAGCCACTGCACTACCATGCTGCGGCTCATCCTAGTCGCTATTACCACTATCTTCTTTGGCGTCAAAGCCCAGCTCATCGATCTCACCAATAGCTCCACTCCTTTGTCATGTCTTGCAGCGTCGACCGGCGTGCACACTCCTGGCACCGTTCCGTGCAACCCCTATGAGCCTCTGCAGCAGCACCTCGCGTTTGCTGGCCCCACTGGTATGACGGTCAGCTGGAGCACTCACGGCCAGCTCGATAACCCTCAGGTTTGGTATGGCGAGTCGCCCACTGCGCTCACCGACGTCGCCAGTGGGACTTCGACTATGTACCCAAGCTCCCGTGTGTACGACAATCACGTCAAAATCGCGGGTCTCAAACCGAATACGAAATACTGATACCGCATCTCTTACCAGTTGAGTTTCCGACTCCCTGTCTTGTTCCGCTGTCTTATCCTCCTCCCTTTTCCAAGGAACTGCGCTGGGTGCGCATATAGACCCACGGATACATTTCGGACTGCGCGTGAAGCTGGTGACGAAACGCCCTTCACGGTGGCGGTCGTCATCGACCTCGGACTGATGGGCAATGACGGTCTCAGCACCAAGGTTGGACCATAAGGAACTTCAGCGAACCCACTGGGTCCCAACGATCTCAACACCATCCAGAGCCTGATCGAAAACAAGGAGTATGCCTTTGACGGCAGCTAGTCGACCATATTCGCTCACCATCCACCAGTGCTTTTGACTTCATTGCGCACTTCGGAGATATCGCCTACTCTGATTACTTCATCAAGGAGAGCTGGAATGGGTACTTTGGCAACGACAGCCTGATCCCGAACATGACCAGCGTCGTCGAAGGCTACAATGTCTTGCTCGAGCAATATTATGACCAGATGGCGATCCTCACCAGCGTGAAAGCTACATGGTTGCTCCTGGAAACCACGAGGCGAGTCTCCTTTCTATCTATATGTTCTCGCACTAAACGGTGTGCATCCTAAATAGGCTAACTGTGATAATGGGTAAGCATTACGTTTGCGTGCTTGTGATCCTCGATACGACTCGTACACACTCAGTGGAACCACGGATTCCGTCCATAACATCACATATACCACCTCCATTTGTGTCCCAGGTCAATCAAACTTTACCGGATACAGTGAGTCGTGCATCCCGTCGCGCTCCTACATTTGTCGCCTCTGACTTCCTACAGTCAACCACTTCCGCATGCCGTCTGACGAATCTGGCGGTCTCAGCAACTTCTGGTACTCCTTCGACTACGGCCTCGCCCACTTCATCATTCTCGACAGCGAAACTGACCTCTCTGTCGGACTTCAATCCCCGGATGAACCTGGAGGCACCGACGCCGGCGCAAACAATGGTCCGTTCGGATACCCGAACCAGCAGTACGAATGGTTCGAGAACGACCTCGCCTCGGTCAACCGCGAAAAGACGCCCTGGGTTGTCGTCGGTCTTCACCGGCCGTGGTACGTCGCCGCCAAGAACACCTCGTCCAACGTCTGCTTGGCGTGCCAGCAGGCGTTCGAGCCGCTGATGATCAAATACGGCGTCGACCTCTACATGCAAGGACATATTCACGTGAGTGCTTCGCACGCCGAGTCGTCTCTCGCCAGTTGACTGTCCTTTGTGTTGCATCTAGGCATACGAGCGGAATGCACCCATCGCCAACTGTGGGTGCCTCGCTTAGAGCCACGTCTGTCTACCTACCCTTTGTTGCTCGTTTCTAGATTTTTTAGACCCTAACGGGCTGAACAACCCTACGGCGCCCTAGAACATTCTCAACGGCAGCGCGGGTCACTACGACGGTCTCGACACGCTCAAGTCCCCACCGTACTGGTCTGCTAAAGCATTCGATGAGTGCGTCTCGGTCGGTCGATCGATCCCGTGTACGTGCTGACGATGACGGCTCGCGCGGCAGCGCCTATGGCTGGTCCCGACTGACGTTCCACAACCGGACTCATCTGACGCACGAGTTCGTCGCGAGCGCCAACGGAAGCGTCCTCGATTCTGCGACGTTGTACAAGGCGCACGACTTCTCGAGCTGGAATTCGACTACAAGCCATTGAAATGCATGTCGATATTAGGGTACTTCGCATGTACTATATACCAACCTCCAACGACGATAAGTAGATCAAGTTCAGAACAAACGGGTCGATGGACATGTTGGTAGCTTTCGTCTTTTTTCGTGTCTGTTACGGTGCGAATAATGTGAGACCTGGAAGGATAGCAACTGATGGATCTCTAGCCTGCGCGAACAAAAGGCGGTGGTAGAGAGACATCCATCGCAAAGTTCTTCAATGACGTAGAATGACCAGGATATCCTTGCAGCCGAGTGCTTCTCAATGGAGGACAATGGCGTACACGGATGGCACCGGCCGGGTTGCTAGTAAGCCCGGGTCAGGGGTAGCCAGTAACACATCCTCCGACGTTGCCTCCACAGACAGGTACAGTATTTGCCGCACGCTGCGTTGCCCAGGAACTTTGCAGTTTTTCATGGACCTTCTGTGTGGTTGGACAACATGTAGATTACGCGGCATGTGCTTCCCGATTTACCCTCGACCCAGCCAACTAGTCATCGATATTAAAAGTTATTACTTAGAGGTTACTGATAGCCAATACCAACGATGAGTTTGCGGTGTTCAGTCGCGTCCGTCCCCCATCAACAAAGTCGGACGTACCCTTGTAGACAGCGACCAAACGGGTTCTATTCTCAAATAGCAGAACAGATATCGGGCCCCTTTGGTCAGTTACCCCAAACAGAGCAAGACTAATTGCTCGTGATGGTCTCCTGGACCAGCCTCTTTCTTGGCATTTCCTCTCTGATGATGTCCGAAACCCGATGAGCCTTGATTCTGAGCCCTGGCCCTTGGTCCAGATCGAGCTTCTTTCCAGAAAGCTCGTGGTGGGTTCCTGGGGCTAGAGGTGGTGGAATAACCTGCCCTTTCATAAATGACGCCAAATCATCGTCTACCTTCGTTTGCGCGTCCTCGTGTTCTGTCACACGCATTAGCCGATAGTGCCTGATCACCAAACACGCAGAACGTACTCTCTTTTTCTTCCAGTTCCTGTTTCCAACCGTAACCTTGTCGTGAAGCAACTGCATGATAGCGTTGGCATCTTCACGATCCCTTCTCACCGAGCCCTTCTAGTCCAACGCTTGCATCCTCTAACCCCTCCTCTGCCATGCGGATCGCCTCGTCGCGGCTGTACAGCACCTCGCGGTATAGCAACGAAAGATGGACGGCGAGCTGTAACCGGATCGGATGCGTCGCCAAGAACCCAAGCAATGTTCGAGGCATCCTTGTAAGCAGTCAGTGACCTTTGAATGCACCCCTTGCGTCGGCTCTCCATGTGAAAGTTGGACACAAAGCGGTAGTAATAGCCAAGCCCGAAACACGTACCATCAGATGGATCTTGAGACAGTGAGAAGGCTCGCGCACACATTCGGCCATAGAAAATGATGGACTCTGCTGACGTTGTCGAAGGGATGAGGTACGTCTCGAGTATGTCGACAACTTCTTCGCAGATGCGGATAATCTCACCCCCAAGCTTCTGTCTTTCGCACGAGGCACGACGAGCAGTGATGAGATGTTCGTATCCGGACGAGAAAAGCTCGCGTTCCTCCATAGTCAGCCCCACGCTCAAAACGGCGATATCCTTCATATGATCGGCCATTTCTGTTGAGATGTGTAAACGCAGTGAGTATTTACCACGGAGATGACTCACCGTAGACGCGTCGTGGAACAGCTAGAATACGGTACACTGTTTTAACCACAAACCGAGTTGTCATTCGCTCGGCCTACTTAGAGTCGACAGGTCGGACACACATCATCACGATGCAAAATAGATTGTGGATTAATATGTGGATGATATGCGAGATGATCCAACAAAACAGAATTAGAGCTTGAATTCTGCACCATTAGCGCTCACAGAAACATCAAAGTCGTCCTATTTATTTCCGGTCTGTGGTGAAAAGCAAGGAGGGGCACAAGTGCTCACTTACATGTTTGGAATTCTCGAAAGCGACGTTCAGATACTCTTGGACTTCGAGGATTCTCTTAAGGTTGCAAGGTACTTGGAAGCAGACATTCCTGGATCTTGCTCGCTCCTCTGGCTGGTAACGCTCGTATTAGAATCTTAGCGCAAGACAATGAGATGAAGAATGCGCCGGGATGATCCTCTGGTGTGCTGCTGTAGTGCCTCGCGGGTGAAAGCTTCCAAGTGAGGGAGAACTACGTCATCTATGCCGGGCCGCCAGTAGATTTCCAGCTAGGTCTTCACAAAATTGGTTGCGCGAAGGCGAATGGGTATACTCTTGAAGTATTGCCACCGGCGCATGTGGTCTTCGGAAAGATTGGGAGGAGGTATGGCGTTGTACCAATTGATGGCCTGGACGAGTTCAGTTGGCGCCGAAAACAGCCGGAACGTCAGAAAGAATACGGTAAAGAAAGCGGGATCAACGATGCTGTCGTGGGTATCATCTTCCCGACAAGGCACTTCCCTTCCAACGATGCAGCGACCAGGTGCCCGTCGGCGTCGTAGACTCGACATCCATGGCCGAGTGGCCTTCGATGGTGTTCGTGGTCTCCTGAACACCTTGATCTTCAGGCGTGACATTAGTCGAGTCAGGACGAGGCGGTATCGGATCACGTGGCGTCCGAGTGACAACGATTTATGTGCCAATCCCACCCATCCGAGCATCTCCGCACCTCAGGCTCAACTTGTGAGCTCAGACTCCTACGGACTCGACCAAGACCACACCGATGCATCTATCAACACCAATGAGGCCTTTTTCCCTGTGCTCTTCTCACCGACGTACCCAGCGCTCAACCCCGCTGCCGCTCTCTGAGTGCGTACACACCAAGACCCAGGCGAAGCCTTCTCGGACGAGTCCGTCCACCGCCGATAAAAAACCTGCGGGTCAACAAGGAGCTCCAGGCACAGATGCAACCTTTCTGCGTACGCAACGCCCAGCCTGTCAGGACGTCGGCGAGCAGGGCAGACGTATGCGGCGCGCCACATCCCTGTATGTCGGTCAGGACGGTAGGCTCCACGGCACCTTGGTACTGTCACGCATAACGGGCTGTGTTAGCCCATCCCCCTAGAACATGCTGTGCATTCAAAGAACCGGCACTGAATGCACTCTAGTGAGAGCCGACTCCCTGCGCAATGTATTCCGGTATCCAGATGAGGTAACTATTCGACCTCGAGCATCTGTGGCATCTCGTTTGATCACAAGTTACATGGGTAGTATTCTTTAGCGGATCGCTCACGCAGGTCGCATCTAATTCATACTGTACCATTCGCTGATGTTGGATTGATGGGCAATGACAGTTTCTTTGAGGACAATGAATAGCCTTCTGTTTTACTCGTCATTCGAAGTCATCGCTTGGCCAATACTACGAATTCATCGCGCACTCCGGAAGTGCTTCCGATCTTCGCAAGCTCGAAAGCCTACATCTGCACCAGGAAACCACGAGGCGAGTTTCCCTTCTACTACATAATCTCTTCTCGCCCAAAGGCGTACACCCTAAATAGACCGACCGTGATAACGTCCACAATATCACATCCATATGTGCCCCAGGCCAATCCAGCTTGACCGGATACTTCTCTAAACGGACCTTCCCGTTAGACTCCAGTCGCCGGACGAGAACCAGCAGTATGAATGGTTAGAGAACGACCCCGCCTCGGTAAACCTCGAAAAGATGCTTTCGGTGATCGTCGGTCTCTACCGGCCGTGGTTACGTCGCTGCCAAGAAGGCTTCGTCTGACACCCGGCTTGGCGTCCCAGCAGACATTCGAGCCGCCGATCATCCTCAAATATGGCGTCGATCTCTTGCAGGGCCACGTCCACGTGAGTCCAGCGTCATCTTTCGCGGCGCAAAGACAGTCCTTGGCGTTCTCGGGCTTACGAGCGGGATGCGCCGATTGCCTACTTGTGCGTGCCTCCCTCGAGCCACGCCCGAGTTGCGACTCGTCCCCTCTTTTCTAACTGAACAACTCCTACTGCCGTCCTGGAATATTCTCAATGGCGCCTATGGCTACTACGACCTCGAACTGTCGCCGTACTGGTCTATCAAAGTGTCCGACAGTCGATCCTGCGACGTCGTACAAAGTGTGTCACATGCCGAGCGGGGATCCGACCGGCGACGCGTTTTAGGCGTTGGCGTAGCGTTTTGTGAACGCGAACCACTGTAGTAAATATGTAGTAAATATGCTTATACCTTGGGCACCTAGGTCGCTTCAAGCGTTGCGACGGTAAAACAAGTAGATCTCGTAGAGGGCTTCTTCGAGTCCGTATATACCTGTGTATATCCAACCTGCACGTATTCGAAACAGAAATGCATTCCGAAACACGATGACCAGATCCGAGTGCGTGCACGGGCCGAGTGTAGGTCGCTTGTGCCGCTTCTTCGCGGCTGAAAAGAGCCGCGACTCCCCAAGACAGGACACCGCCACATCGCGATTCGCGAAGGATTCTGGCATGATCGTCGTAGTTCGCTGTCATGTCGGCATTAGCGACGAAGATCTAGAGGCGAGGGTGAGCAACCTGACGACGTCGCCGACCGAGATGACGGGATGCAAAATCCGGCGGTCCTGGAAGGTGGACGCACAGTGAATCGGCCGTCCGCGCTGATCTCGAATCTGAATTTGCCGTCGTTCCCACGAATGAACACAAAGAACTCGGCCGACTCGACGGCGGCCCACGCCTCTTTACAACCAATGCGAAGGAGAACAACCTCGTGAACGGCGTCGAGACAGTGTATGATTGAGACATCGTACATTCCGCTTCACGAAAGGCGATCAAGAACGCCGCATAAGATCGACGGCGCGTTCAATATCTGTGTACAATTGAGCCACTGGCCGCGCTTCGCGACCCAGACGGTGATCGCTCCGACGTACCTACCACAGTTTGGTTTCAAAGTCAACACTCAAATACAGCATGGCTTTCTCCTCGGCTTCTCCGCTCCTGTACGAGATCCCCGACTTGGAATAAAAATTTGTGAGTCGGGTGGGAAACATCAAAGTCTCGGCGTTGTAGTATAATTTGCGCAAAGTTGGAATCGCGGTAATCAGCTACGATGAAGACTTACTTTGGGTATATGACATCCTTCTCACGTCGCTCGCACGTGTTCGTCGGGCGTGACATCGTCGAAAGTCTAGGGAGTCACACAGCGTGGGTATGACATCGTGAGAGTCCACTGACCTGAAGTTCTTGAACGAGCCTTCTTGGAGTATTTGAATGAATGATGGAGACAGTGATCTCCGTCGACATACCAAAATGCTAGAGAAGGCGTCTGGGACGATGTTCTTGTCTCTGCCGTCCCACTGCAAGGCGTGGACGGAGCAGAGCCAGTAGCAGAACGCCCGGGCTTCCTACAACGGCCATAATCCCCACAGAAATCGAGAGTACGAGTCAGAGTTCTCCGCCGCGAAAGGCGGGTTTCGGTGAATCCCGTTTGTACGTCCCTTGCACAAGCCTTCATTGACCAAGAGAGTGGCAGCTTGGGGGTCGAGGGTCACTGCAAGGAGTCGAACCGACGCGTCGGCGTGTCACGGATCGGCCGAGTAGGACCGTCAAGTGAAGTTGCCTCTGCGCGGAGCGAGCCGCTAGCCTTGTGACTCCTCAGTCATATAGGCTCTGTCAGAGGATACCAAGTACTAAAAGGCACGCTGATGGCGGAGTTTTATACGTACATCACGATCATCTCGTTAGCAGGCGGACGACCAAAACCGACGGCGCCGAGTTGGCGCCGAGTGAAGCCGACACATAACGACAAGGAGGCCGAATTGCTCACTGCAACTCAAGTGCAGAAACGACTGGAGGGGTATCCATTACGTACTTATTTATTTACTATCTATCCTAGATTACACATAGAAATGCGGGTACAAAAACGTGCCAATCTACTAGAAACAAGTGCTCGACCATCTTCCAATAAATATCCCATACGTAAGCAAACCAGTCATCCGGATCTCAAGAGAGAGAGGGGGGAAGGTGGGGGGGGGTGTTACAAGTCCAGAAAAGACACATACTCTTGGTCTTCGAATATGACGGATGGGTACGTCTTGGTTCCGGGGAGGCTGCGCGGGCGCAAGCTCGGCGAATACATGGAGGCAGGGGGCGAGTGCGGGGACACTGGAGAAGTCGTCGACGAGTTCGATGGCGTCTTACTCCACCGAATCGAGAAACTGAATCTCTTCCCGGAGCGTCCCGTCGGCACGGATCCACACGAGGACGTATCGGACGTGACAGAATAGTGTCTCGCCGTCATCGGGTTGACAGGGCTCTCCTGACAGGACGCACTGCAACTTCCAGACGAGTACGTGCCATGACTCAACCTAGGAACCGGATCGACCCGCAACATTCAGTCGACGATAGTCATAGCTAGAATGGAGGCGTACCTCTTGTCCGCATCCCTGCACTCTCTATCTTGTGCCTGCGTCACGTCATCGGGACACTTGGCCTCTTTTGTTCGACCCTTGGTCGCAAAGAAATGTCTTTTGGGCACAGACATGGGCCCCTGTGAGCGGCTCCGTCGTCGCTTATCAGTTATGTTGCCGGAACCGCCTCGTCCGGACGAGCGCTGGGCGAGACGCGTCAGAACGTCCCCTACAGACAGAGCAGGGTGAGGGGGCGACTCACCACCATCCTGGACTCGGCGTGGATCCTTCTCACCCACTCTTCGTACTGCGCCTCCAGAGCATTGTGTTGACTGAGGATGGAGGCCGTCAGGGGATGAGCCTCGAGGTCCGACGACACTTGAATGTTGCCAGCGCCCCCACGCCCGCTGGATGTAAAATGTCTTGTCTCGACGACGCCGCGGTCAGGCAGTTCTGACTGCTCTTGTCTTTTCTCAGTTGTACGCCATCGGGGAAAGATAATAGAGAGTTCGCCGTGCATGGAGACTTTCGAGAGTCGCAAGCTGCTTGATCCACGTCCGGACGAAAGCTATGATAGCCACGTGAGCAAACTGTGCAAGTCTGCGACGTGGAACGCACGAAGGTATTGCGCTTTGCCTTGGACGGCGATATGCAGTCGTGCGGGGGCACGTTCACTGCGATTTGAGCCATATGACAGTGGACGGGTAGAGGAGAGTAAATTTTCAATGGAGGGTGGGGTCAAGATGGTTCCATCCCTGCTCCGGGTTATGGCTCGGGACAGACATAAATGGTGGAACGGGGGTGGGAAGGGATCTTGATTTGTCCGGGACCGCGCGACGATTTTGCCATACATAGGAAGCGAACAATTTGTTTGATGGGCGGCTGATAAGCATTCCTGTGTTTCGTTAGCATGTTTAGGGTCCGGGACGGTTGCACGGGTGGACCCCGACAGATGTATAGAGAACTCCTTATCTATGCGAGCCGGATGCCTTATCGACCACTAAGTTGGTGGTGTGCTATAACCTCAAACTGGGTGGATACGTACGCGCTTGCCTGCCTTGAGAATACTTACTGTAGCAAATCAACGAGACTTATGGAGATAAATGAGTTGGAGAACCGACCACATGCTACAGGTTGTCCAAGTCAACGGCATGGGGCACCGAGGCTATATTGATGTGCTCTCGGGGTGCGCCTGCCAAGTCGACGCCGGCCATGATGAGATCGTATCTATAATTATTCCTATCAGCGGCTGGGGATCAAGTGACTATAGCCACAAGACCGCCATAAAACGTGTCTCTCCGACATCAATGGCGACCCAGGTAGGGCGAGTCAGGCTGGTAGAGGATATAAGGTCCATAGCTGCTTTGGGTGTGATAAGCATGCTTAGCTGGAGGTTGATACGTAACGCTCACGAGAAGTATCGTATCAGTAAGCTTTAATGCCGTAAAAGAACATGTTAGTCCTCTAACTTGAGCAAATCTGCTCCCAGGCTCGGTAGCTGAAGGCATCTGCAAGAACGTGCCAGGGTACACCTGTGCTCTCCGTCACGCACAACGCGCTGAGAATTGACATCTCTCCTGGATATACGGTGGTGGGTCACTGTTTCACAATAATCTGGCACGCGACATATACCAGCTCGACGGTAGGGCCAAGATAGGACGGCGGAGTCCGAGACAGCTTGGAATGCCATGGGTTCATACTTCAAAGTCTAATCTGACATAGATCTTTGTTTTGATGTTGTCTCACGCAATGAGCTTCTCCGTGGGAAGGACGACCGCGCCATACGAGAGGACTCAGGGAGCGGTCCTGAGTCGAAAACAGTGACTGGGGGTGTAGAACCCTACCCAACGAAAATACCTGACGTAGACGGCCGATGGGTTTCACAGTGCATAGGTGACGGTTGGAGTCTCAGCCGCGGGCACTCACTTTCCAAGCGCCTATTCAGTGCATGTCAATACGTGGGCTCGCCAAACCAGGTGTACTTACAGGCCAACTACAGAATGACCTAGCTAAGACTGTTACATGAGTGACCCGACGCTGTTTGCGACCCCAATGATAAAATGCTCGAATGACGATACCGAGCCTCGAGGAGAAAGCGTGCTTGACTAAATGGGGTACAAGAATGGTGTTCGATCGAATGTCGGTCCACCGTGACCCTCGAAAAAAAAGTGGTTGACGTCAGCAAACGCAGAAATAGCACCTAGTTCCGTGGGTGAGCGATGCTGCGGTGCTATGAGAGACAAGTACCAACCCGTATTCAGGGAGTCCATCTGCAGGGACGGGTTAACCCCAATAGTGGTGATATAGGCCTGAGAATGACGATGCGAAAGGAAGTTGATACCCTGAATCGTCACTTGAGGGACCAACATGTCGCGCCTGCCAGTGGAGCCAATCGCGACGCAGCCGATACGGATATCGGTCAATACCGTGCGACCATGGAGGAAATCAGCGCCTATATTTAAATCTGTGACGAGTCTGGTTGTTGGTCACCATGTCAGAAGAGATATCTACTGAGATGTCACTGAGTCATCGCAGTCGTCAACCCGGGTTCGTACCTACCTCTCCCTGCCATGTACACTTTTTGGGTGGTGACTGCGAGATGTACACGGTCTCTGACCCTTTACGCGACATAGCGATCAATCACCGAGGCCAGGCAGTGCATGGGGTGGGTTCAGGGAGGTTGGATAGCTGTGCAGAATGGGGGATCTGCATTGATAGTCAAGGGGAGGGAACCTGGGGTGCTCCTACCCACGACTGCTGACTAGATATATGCACGGCGAGCAAGTTGGATACGTGTGAATCACTCACCCTCATGGTTCTCTGACACCAGATGTGCGACTGCTTCACCGAGACGTGTCAAACACTTCGACAATTGAAACGCCATACGCCAGTCTCGGAGAGAGCGACCGTTCGCACCGGGGAGCACTGCAGCGTAGATGGGAGAAGTTTGACCGGCGACCTCTGCATGCGGAGCACGTCAAGAGTTGCGCTGTGGGTCCACTGCGTTCATCGCAAGAGCCACGGTTGAATGAAGTTATTCTCCGGCAGAACTACGAGGTCGGGGCGACCCGGAACTGAGACGCGAGCTCTCTGCCGCCGGTCCGGTCTGCGGCGGCGACATGTAACCATGGAGGGTGTCGGATGCACCACGAGCGGTGTGCAGTAAGTAGGCCGGCGGTGCTGGGCTGCGGGCCTCCAAAGGATGGCTGTTTGCGAAGTCGAGTACGTACCTGCGCAGACGAGAAAGGCAAGATTGAACATTACTAGCCGAAGTTGGAGATCGTATGATGTTTTCTTCACCTTGAATGGTCTCAGAGACTTGCGTCCATGTCCACCGTCGAGCCTAGCAGCGCCGTCCGCTTCGAATCTGAGTGCGTCGTCATTCCCGATGCCGAGCACCATTCTCGTCGTCCAAGAGTCGTCACAAAGTCCTACGCCGTCTCCCTCTGGAAGAAACGGACCTCGTCTCCTACGCTCCAAGACGACGAAGACCACCAGAGCCTCGTTCTACGCCTCCCCCTCCCAACGTACGTCGGAGCTCGACTTGCATGGATGATCCGTGCGCTCACTTTCGCTGCAGTTTGTCGCGCAGACACCACTCGACCGGTCGTTTCGTCGATCAGACACCCCTCCCACCTTGTCTCGTGCACCGCGCCCCGCTTTCCGACTCGTCTTGCTCTGCTCCTTCTGACTCGCCCGCTCGACACACGCGGACACCACGCAAACCGTTGCCTTCGCCATCTCGTCCAGACGTCGTCACCGTGCCCTTGCGACCGTGTTGTGCCGCATGCCAGCCTGTCACAGAGGCCGCTACTGTCGGCGGTGACGCGTGGCCAGAGCGATTCTCGCGTGCGGCCTCGCGACGCCGGAGCTTGAGCGCAGACGGAAGCCCGCGCAAGCTCACCGTCGCCGCTTCTGCCACATATGGCAACCTCGGACACCCAATCAGCGTGGACGAAATCGACAAGCGGCGTCGCACGAGCGACACCGGACCCTCGACGTCCGCCCAGGAGACGTCCGACGATGCGAGGGCAACGGCAGGATACAGGCTACTTCCACGGTTCACTGCGTCTTCAGCCGACGTGCGTCCCCCGCCTTCGCCCACGCGTTTGACGCCGGCGACGCCGGGCATTCCAGAGGAGGAAGACGACAAGGAGGAAAACGAGAACGAGCTATTTCCCCTTCCGTCTCCGAAGCGGACGCCATCGGCGTCGCCCTCGCCGAGTCCCGCGGGGTCTATATCCTCACTCATGGTCACGCAGACCAATCCTACTTCCGCCGTCAGTCCCACGTCCTCGTTCTGTTCGGGCGACTCTGCAAGCGGACGAGACTTTCTCGCGCCACCACCCTGTGCCTCGTCTTCGTCGCTCAGTCTGCCCAAGCTCTCCGAGTCGATCACGGACTTGACCCACACCGAGGAGCCAGAGCCGTCGTCGCCCAGTCTGCTATCCACGTTCCCTACCCTTTCCGGCCGTCCCTCCAGATCGTCTTCGCCCCGCATCTCGTTCGTCCCGCCCACCCCGACAGACGCGTCGCCTTCCATCACAGATCACACCATACCCATATCCCCTGCTGGTGCTATACCCTCCTCTCCGAGCCTCTCGCAGGCGTCCAGCTCTCCGACGCGCGCGCACTACCCGTGGCGATCCGCGCGGTCTATTTCTGCAGACATGCGTGGCTCACCCCCGAGTCCGATCTCTCCCACGCCGTCAACCGCCTCCAGCTCCAGAAAGTCGTTTTCGATGTCGATACCGCGGCAGGTCATCGCGGACGTGCTGCGTGGCGTAGGGGCGATGAATGTCAGGGGCGTCGGACCTCCCGGGATGTGACCCCTGCAACGGGGTTGCGGTCCAGGGTCCTCGAGAGCGAATTCTTTGATTTCGTTTCGACTGCTCCCTGATCTAGTTCGTTCGGACGACGCGCCGATGCAAACGTGGACGTAGCTCCACTGACGCTCTTTTCAACTTTGCTTTATGTACTTATCGCGACATATTGACGCTAACACTATCTTGACGGTCTCATATGTTAGGATTTCGCTTGTAATATCGTAATGACGCTGCCTGCTATGGATACCCGTGGAGTTGCTCGCACCGAAGACCAACTGAGAAAATAAACCCCGAGGCAGAGTCACCGAACACGGGATGATCCGATTCAATTCATTCGCAATCATCAACTTCATTCGCCAGGACGTGATCGTGGCGAGTGGCGGGTGGCGAGTCCCGCTGGTGTCGGCGGGCGTCGTGCTCATTCGGCGGATCAGATTGTTTCGTTTCTGACCACACGGAGAACGGCGCAACAAGAGCGGACCACATCACGGCGTAACACAGGATAAAGGCGGTACACGCGGGACGCCGCGCGGGTCCAAGGGCGAGCGGTTTGCATCCTTCTGCCACGGGTCGCCTGCAGCCGGGCGGAGCGAGAGGTCGCATATTTCCGGCTGGTATGATCGGAAACCGACGACGGGCTACAACCGGCCTGCCGCGGCGCAGGTGCCTCGAAGGGCGTTCCCCGGCTCGCTGCAACCGTGAGGACGAGTCTGGATCGGCCCTGGAGAGGCGTGAGGCATCATTGGCGATGTCGAGGTACAGGGCGCGGAATAGGACGAGGGAGCGGTGAGGTCGGGCGATGTGGTCTAGTACGCCACGCCATTGTCCTTGGTCGACCCGTGCTCGACGACGGACGCGACGCGCGCAGTGGTTGATCGGTTACTTTTTTTCCTGCCTATCGTGAGGTGGACATTTGCTGCGGCGATGTGTCAGTCATTGGCAGCCCTCTCCGACCCAATCGAGAAAAGGGACGACGAGGCATGATGTCGAGGGACGTAATCAGATAATACGCGCGAAAGACCTTCAACAGTTGTGTACTCGGGCGTGGAGGCTCGTGTGCCATCTGCGTAGGTCTGCATCGGCGGATGCCCATGCAAGGCTCGACTGGAAAACAGTAATAAGGTCAGATCATCGAAAGGTCGGGGTTTTCTGGCCCGGAACGGAGCCCCAGTGGGTGGGCACAGAGTCAACGGGACTTAGACCCAGAGTTGCGACTCCTATGTGTCGGCAATTCGATTGGCCAGCTGGTTCCTGACCACCACTAAGTAACGTTCGTTGATTCCTACTCGACGACCGCATAGCGGCTCGATGGTCGTTTGCCTTTTTTTGTGCGTATAAAAATTATTTTGCGGGAGGGGAACGTTTCTGTCCCTTGTAGGGTGGTCGTTTGTCTGCACGCGAGCAGGACATGACGTTAGTAGTTATGACTCGTGAGCTGATGGCAACCCACGCGAATGATATTGATCGCGTGAGTACTCGAGGGACAGATGCAGGGACGTGAAGGGGAGTGCGATCACCGTGGTTCGCGCCGACGGACTCTGTCCGTGCAAAGACGGAGAGGTTTGTAGGTATCCGAAGGCGATAAGGACACGAAAGATCGCCGTGAGCTCGACTGCACGTGTCTAAATGATTCTGGGGCGCGAAGGAAGCGTCGCGTCTTTGGCACGTTGATGTGTACGGGTCGCGACGAGCACTTTGACGGAATTTGCCCGTTGCACTACGTTCGTGGTGCTAGTAGAGATAGGTGGCACGTGACTGGTCGGTCATCGCCGTCGACCTCGTCGCCATCCTCGTCGCCGCCGTCGCCGTCGTCGAGCATGTCTGGCATCATTGGATTTTTCAACGTCAAGTTTCCCCCGACGATGAACCCACGCGACAGACCGACCGACCCGCTCTCTCGTCTCCGCTTCGCGCTCGAGACCATGCCCGGCTCACGCAAATACGTCTTCACTCCCGCCACCCGCGCAGAGATCCTCTCCGAGCTGTACGATGCCTTCTGGGGCCCGTACGCCCACCTCTTCCTCCCCCTCTCCAACTCGAGTCTCCCCATGCACGCCACGCTCGCGCAGGTACAGGCTGAGCTCGGTTTCGCGGGCGCTGGCTCGGAAGACCCCGTCGTGCCAGGTCGCTCTTGTGGCCACATATTCACAAAGGGAGAGAGCTGTTTCCGATGCAAGTGAGCTTCTGTCCTTCCTTGCCTCCCTTCGTATCTCATGCCGTCCCCGCAGAGACTGTGCCCTCGACGAGACCTGCGTCCTCTGCAGTCGCTGTTTCCGCTCCGGTTCTCACAGGGATCACAATGTCAGTTTCTTCATCGCTCAACAGTCGGGTGGTTGCTGCGACTGTGGTGATGCTGAGGCTTGGCGCCGAAACTGTCAATGTCCTTTCCACCCTTTCCTCTCACCCTCCGATCGCGCCTTCCATTCCTCCACCGCCGCTCAAGACACCACTCCAAGAGTATTTGCAAGGTCCATCTCCGATGTGGATATCCCCCCCGTCTCTCACTATCCCTTTCGCGCCGCGTTCCCCCCCGAGCTCAGGGAAAACATGGGCCGCGCGATCGGTTACGCCCTCGACTTTCTTCTCGACACCCTCGATTGCTCTCCAGATGAACCAGGCGTCCCTTCCAACGAAGCAGACCTTCGTCTTCAGCCCACCGCAGATCCCATGCAGAAAGACCAGTACTCTATCGTCCTCTGGAACGACGACAAACACTCGTTCGATGAAGTCATTCAGATCATCTGCGATACAACAAGCTACGATCGCAAAGATGCCGCTGCCATCGTATATACCATCGACGATCATGGCCGCGGCATCATCGACATGAACACCAACGTGACCCGTCTCTTGGAGATTGCTCAGGTCATCTCTAAGATCGAGCTCGGCGTCACCATTCGCCGCGCCTACGACACTTTCAGAGAACAGGTCGTCGTCGTCATCATCGAATGGCTGCTCGACCTCACCCGCAGCAGACTCGGAACTGACACCCTCATCATCCGCGAGGTCCTCGCTGCCCAACTGCTCGCCCCGAGGCACCACGAAAACGACACGTACCGTCCTGCACCGCACATTCCAGACCTCCCCAGCGAGATCCCCGATCCGTCCAGGATCGACTGGATGTTTTTGTACCACGCTCGACTATGGAAGAAGCCCCGTATCAGCTTGAAGGAGGTTTACGCTTCCGTCCTCACTCTGTCTCATCCTCACAAACTCGCTATAGGTGCTCCTTTTCTCCATTCCCGCATCGCTGAAAAACTGAACCCACCTCTAGGGAGCCGCTTCGCCGCTGTCTATCCGCGCATTGTGGAGGCATACCTCCTCGTTGACAGGGAAGCTGAAACCTCCATCAAGTATTTCGCCCTTCAGCTCTTCACCGTTCCATCTGTCGCGAGTCACATCGTACGGTATCACGATGTCGTCACCCGTGTGCTCGACGTCATCGTCAACTTCTTCACGAACCAAATCGTCAACAAACGTATCCTCCCCGCTCCGCCAGATGCGCCCGAGGTCGCTGAGCTCGATGTGGACGGCTTCCCGTTCAAGTCGAAGCGCTTCATGCCCGTCTTCAGCGACCTCCGGTACCTCTGCCACAACGAACCCGTCCAGCAGCTCATCGCCCGAAATCCTTCTTTCATTCGAAAGTTTGCTAGGGTGTGCCAACTCTTCATGTGCGTCCATCCGAACAAACGTGCGGCTACGAATCACGTCGAGTACGAGACGGACGCTTGGATAAGCGTCTTCAACGTCACACTCTCTTTGTCACGCGTCATCAAAGTCTATGGGGAGGCCTTTAGCTGGGCGACGCCCTCGCAATTCGTCAATGCTATCTCGATTGTCGTCGGGGACATTCTCTCCGTCTGTTCGCTGGTCAACGACAAGCTCGACAGGAACAAGTTCTCGAAGCCGGCCTACCACGAGGTTCTCTTTGGAGATGTTGAATACACGATTGTCGATTTCGACGTCCTGGAGGGCTGGGTCAGCTTTCACCACACGCTGCATTGGCTTTTGGCGGAGCTGCTGAAGAACGTCGACCTTCTCTCGGAAGAGTCCCTCGGTCGGGTAGGCGTGGCGAGCGTACGAGACTTGTTCATGCGCATCACGACGGAAAACGCTATTCTCACGCTCATCGATTTTCCTCTGCGAGGTGAGGTTCACATCGTTTTAGCTGTGCATCGTTTAACGCTGTCTCGTAGCGCTCGCGATGGTCGCGCAGATCCGCTCTGGCCTGTGGGTCCGCAACGGTTTTCCGATACGCGGCCAACTCTTGCACTACCGCGATTCGATGCTCCGCGAGCTCTGCTATGACGAGGACCTCTTTATCCTCCAAACGTCCCTCGTCGTCCTGGACCCCAACACGGTCATCGTCAGCATCCTCGACCGTTTCAAGCTTCTCCAGTTCTTCCGCGGTGCAGTGATCCACCCGACGTACGAAGGGCCCCAGCTATCGAGCATGGTCGAGGAAGTCCTCTACATCCTCATCACGCTCCTCGCCGAAAAGGGCAGCGCGACCAAGATGTCGATCTCTGCGGCCGTCCGGCGCGAAATTGTGCACGCGCTCGCGGCAGGCCCATGCACGTACACCGACCTCGTCAAGCGCGTGCCGGAGCGCATGACCGAGGACGTGTGCTTCGAGCACGTCCTCCAGGAGGTGGCCGAGTTCAGGGCGCCCGAGGGGACAAGCGACGCGGGGACGTACGAGCTTCGAGACGCGCTCTACGACGAGGTCGACCCGTTTTATTACCACTACACGCGGAACCGGCGCGAGGAGGTCGAGGCGGCGCTCAAGGCGCGTCTCAAGAAGACGATGGGAGAGGTGGACCCGGTCGTCGTACCGCGCCCGATCGGGATCGAGACGGGTCCGTTCTCGATCTTGCCGTCTCTTCTCGAGTCCGAGGCGCTCCTCCAAGTCATGTTTTACGCCGTGTACAACGTGCTCGTCTTGACCGAAGCGTCCGGGACGACGCCCCCCTCTGCCGAAGCGATCTTAGACCAGGCATTTCATCTGGTGATGATGGCGCTCGTGAACCGCGCGTCGGTGTTTAGTCGGTTGGCTGCGCTCAAGACGTTCGAAGACGGCAAGAACTTGATCGACGTGGTGTGTGCGATGGAGCACGCGGAGCATTTCAAGTCGTACAAGGCGAGGGTGGGGTGGATCTTAGGGGAGATGGCCAGGGTCGTCCCCGAGGACGTGAGCGCGCGGCGCAAGCTCAGCACGGTGACGGAGTCTGGGATGGACACAGAGACGCTCAAGAAACGCGCCGCCAAGGCGCGCCAAGAGGCGATCATGGCGCAGATGAAGGCACAACAAGCGAGCTTCGCGATCAATTTCGACGAGGTGGACGAGGACGAGGACGACGAGATGGAGGAGGCCGAAGAAGAAGTCGTGCAGTACGGATCATGCATCGTCTGCCAGGAGGACCTGACCGACGCGAAGGGGTGGGGGACGCTCGGACTCGTCCAGCCCAGCCGGTTGCTCCGCAAGCATCCGGACAGCCACAGCGCGTACCTCAACGAGCTCATGGGGATGCCGCTCTCGCTCGATCGCGGGGCACCAAAGGTCCCCACGACGTTCCCGCCGGTAGACAGGAACCACCACGAGGACGTGACGCAGTTCGCGCCAAACTTTGACGGGTTCCCGGCGCAGTACACGCGGTTCGGTCTGCATTCGTCCATGTGTGGGCATATGATGCACGTCGAGTGTTTCCAGGTGTACAACGCGTCTGTCCGCCAGCGCCAGCGCTCGCACGCGACGAGGAATCACCCCGAGAATATCCTCCGGAAAGAGTTCATCTGCCCGCTATGCAAGAGTTTGGGGAACGTGATCCTCCCGATCGCGCGACCGTCGACGCTGCCGGCCACGACGGTCCCGTTCCCGGACTGGATCCGCGCCGTAGGGATTTCGATCCTCAAGTCAAAACCCGACGCGACGATGGACGCGTTGCAATTCCGGAACGGGACGGGCGAGTTCGTGTTTTGGAGCGCCCAGGACCCGAATTATTTGGTCCAGATCCGACGCGGGGACAACTTTGACACGTTCAAGACGCTGGACAGTCTGATGACGGTGGCGAGAGTTGTGTCGCAGCAGACGAGGCACTTGCGGGAGCGGCCGGAGCCTGATCCGGGCGAGAGGGGTTCGGGGGTGTATTTGCCCGAGGAGCTGGTTGGGTATACAATCGCTTCGATCGAGGTGGCGACGCGGGGGACTGGCGGGGCTGGAGGGAACGTCGCGGACGGCTTGACGGAGACGCAGGTGCGGATGGTGCGATCTCTGTTGGGATGCTTGGCGTCGCTGGCCAAGATCGAGCTCGAGGGGCGACAGGACGGAGGGAAGGAGGCGGTGAGACAGGCCATCGTCAAGCGGCTGTTACCCGAGTGGAGCCGGACGTCGCTCACGTCGTACTCGTATCCGCTACTCCTCCGCGATCCGTTCACGGTGCTGGTGGAGACGGCGGCAGTAGCCCCGGACATGCTCCAACACGTCCTGGTGCTGTGCTACTACGCCTGTCTGGCACGCACGGTCATCGGGATGGTGTACGTCTTGAACAAGGCGCGGTCGTGCAACGCGATCCAGGTCGGCGCGTCGCGCGGGCACGCTGATCTGTTTGGGGACGTGCGCATGTTCTTCATGTCGGTGGTGCGCCATTCGCCCGTGTTCGAACACACGGCGACGCTCGTCTTCGAGATGTTTGGCGAGGCGCGGATCGAACGGTTGTTGTACGCGTTCACGCTGCCGTTTCTGCGGCGCGCTGCCATCCTCTGTCGATGCGTTCTCCCAAACGCCTTTGCGACGCCGACGGCCTCTTCCTCGGCGACGGCGGGGGATGAGTACCGTCGGCTGATGGCGCTGCTGCACCTACCCCCGCTCGCGGACCTGCCGAACCAAGACACGCTTCAGAACGCGCTCTCGGGATGGTGCGCGCACTACGGTCACTCGCACGCGGCCTCGCAGCTCAACTGCGGCGTCGTGCTCGACTATGGGGCCCCCTACCGCCTGGCTCGACTCCCGATCGTGCTCGACGACTTGTTCGACGGGCGAGAGAAAGTGATGCGGTGTGCGCGGTGCGACGCGGTGCCGACTGACGCGGCCATCTGTCTCGTGTGCGGCGCGACGTGTTGCATGCTCAGTTATTGTTGTTCGGACGCGGACGCTTCGCGGGGGGAGTGTAACATGCACACGCGAGAGTGAGTTGCTTCCCCCCTTCTATCTGGGGCGAAGGCGAAGCTAACCCTTGGACGCTTGGCAGGTGCGGCGGCGTCGTCGGACTGTATTTCGTCGTCAAGCGATGCTCGTTGCTTTACCTGTACGTCAACAACGGGTCGTTCGCGCAATCGCCCTATCTGGACGCGCACGGCGAGGTGGACGTGTCGATGAGGTGCGTCGCGTCCTTGATCTCCCTCCTTTTTCGTACGACCGACGTCGTTTTCGTCAGACGGGGCCGAAGACAATACATACACGGCCCGCGGTGGGAAGAGATACGGAAAACGTGGCTCAATCACGGAATTCCGACGACCGTGGCACGCAAGTTGGAGAGTACGGTCGACAGCGGCGGGTGGGAGATGCTCTAGAGACGCGAGGTCGTCGTTTTTACACGTTACGTTCACGCACGATTTCACGATTTCATGTATGTCACGACAGGGATGCTCGCAAGGTTAAACTACGCAATCGTCGTCGAGGGCGTTCTTGAGCCTCAGAATGGTCCTCTCTGGCCCGAGCACGTCCATCGTTTCTGGCACGGTGGGACCAGTCTAAGGGCGGGGAAAGCTGGATGAGCGAAGAGGGAACGGGGGAGGAACGTCGACGGACCTTTGTCGCGGTCAATGCGTGCCGGAGCGACGTCATAAAGGTCTTTTGCCTGAGTCCGGTCGATTCGCAAACGGCATGGACGAGCAGTGTGAGATGGGACACGTCGCGCGGGTCCGGCTCTGCCTCGAGGCGAAGGAGAGTAGCATGGAGGGCGAGACCTGTGGGCATGGGTGAGGTGGCAGGCCGATCCTCCGGTCCTGATGACCGACTCACGGTAATCGTCATCGGACACCGACCTCCGCATGAGCTGCGCGTCCGGCGTCGAGTGGTCAGGGTCGACGAAGAAATAGGGTGCCAGACCAGACACGTCCCGTACGTTGGTTATGCGTCCCTGGAGAGGATGCAGCTCGAGAAGGCACGTCGAAAGCGAGCTGGCGGTCTCACCTGCAATGCGTGAATGACCTTGGCGATGTGTTCCACGCTCGTGTGTTTGCTTGTCGGAGGACCTCAGGGCAAACGCCGATGATCGACCGGCAACGACCCACCTGGACGGGAAGGCGTCTCGCACGAAATCGTGTATCCTTCGTGCGTGGCGCAGCGTTCCTTGCTCATTCTTCCAGCTGTTCATGAGGTGGTGCTTGTTGAGGTATTCGAGCTTGGTGGGCTCCAGGACTTGTCGACGATGCGTCAGCGACGAGAGGTCAAACTTTTCTCATGGATTTCATTTCGTCGTATCGAGGATGGGATGCACGAGACGCACCTGGTGTATGAGTTCGGGCAACGTCAGGATGGCTGTACTGTCGGGACTGCGAGCAGGAGATTGCGCTGCTCGTCCCCAGCCTGCGAGGGCTAACCAGTTGATCAACGCCTCCGGTTCCCAACCTCGTTTCTGGCATTATGAATGAGGGGAAAGAAGGACAAGTACGACGTCGCAGCGCACCATGAACTCCTGGACTGCAACGTCACCCTTGCGCTTCGACATCTTAGAACCATCCGGATTTAGCAATATCGGGAGATGTGCGAATTGAGGTGGTTTGAGCGAGAGGCAGGAATACAAATCGAGGTGTAACGGAAGAGAAGGAAGCCATTCCTGATGGAACGTGTAAGAACGAATTGAGTCGGAGGGACGGAATGCTTGCCTCTCCTCGGATGACGTGGGAGATACCCATCTCGTGATCGTCGGCGACGGATGCGAGATGATACGTAGGGAACAAGTCGGACTTGAGCAAGACCGGATCGGTTGGGAGGGAAGCATGGGCATCCCGCAGCGACCCAAACACGATATCGTGAGCGAGAACGCGCGGAGGGAGCCTTTCGTCCTACCCAAGCGGTCGAATACACGGACGGCACGGAGAAAACGACATACGTTGAGCCTCACGATGGACTTTTCGCCTGCACGAAGACGTCTGGCGACCTCTTCTTCGGTGAGATGAAGGCACGCTTTGTCGTACGTCGAGTTTGAACCTGTACGAGCCAATCGTTCCCTCGTGGCGGAGAGTTTGTCCGGTGAACAGAAGCAGCGGTATGCGTGACCTGACTGCAGAAGGTGAGAGCGAGAAAACGGCCGCGAGGGGGATGGCATGTACCTCCAAGAGACGATGTGCGTACGAGCGGTAGAGGTCCAGACGTTCTGACTGTCGAGACGTTAGCGGAGAGGCGGCAACGAACGACAGTCACATACCTGGTGATATGGGCCATGTGCACCATCCGATCCGGGGCCTTTCGGAAACGTCAAGCGTTTGGGGAGCTCAGAGTCGCGGGTCGACTTTACCGAAGTCGTAAGAGAGACCAGCCCACGCCAGGGCCGACCGAATACCGTCGACGGCGCCTGGAACGGTGCGCGTCTGCTCGGTGTTAGCTCGGAGGTGGCAGAGAAGAGGGTGCGGCGCACGGTGTCGGTGTCTTCGATGCGGAGGATCCACTTTCCAGCGTGTTTCTTTGCGAAGAGGTGGTTGCACAGCGCCGTTCGAAGGCCGCCGAGGTGCAGCGGGCCGGTCGGGGAGGGTGCGAACCGGAGGAGGACGGACATGGTGGTGGTGGCACTGTACTGTGTGCTGTAATGGATTCGGCTAATCGCTGGTGAGACGTCGCCGCAACGGTCATGTCGTCCGAAGGTCTGACCGTTCTCGTCTCGCCCACGCCCCAGTTGTACCCGAAACAGACCTCGTTGGGT
The DNA here is from genome assembly GCA_038089955.1 of Strobilomyces dryophilus. Lineage (NCBI taxonomy): Eukaryota > Fungi > Basidiomycota > Agaricomycetes > Boletales > Boletaceae > Strobilomyces > Strobilomyces dryophilus. The sequence continues at coordinate 8,480 of JBBPLT010000259.1, read as the reverse complement.
TTCAATTTCGCCCGCAGAAGTCAGCCTGATCTCACCAGGCCGGTCATGGTCACCCTCGAGCACGTCGACGCTGACGAAGACGGCCCGTCTTCCCCCGTCGAGGTCTCCAACTTGAACACGGCTTTTCTCTCCCCCCCGAGGAGGACGTTCAAAGCGGCGAGGTCCCCACCGAGTCCCCCCCGGCCCGCCTCAGCCCCTCCTCTCACCAGCCCGCAAGCCAGCCCCTCCCAAGACCCGTTCGACGACCCTCCCAGAGCAGACGTACCCAGGCGCTTTTTTTCTTCGTCTACGCCCTCGGACAGAAGCGTGCTCTGTCGCCCACCTCCCCCGCTTCGTGAGTGCATCCACCGTCCCCGAGCTACTCGGTGTTCACACCTCTCCACAGTGCGTCCGACGACCTTTTGGCGAAAGACGAAGCGGTCGGGCGTAGCTGCCGCCTCGTACTCTCCCTCTTCTCATCTCATTCGTCGGTCGACATTCATCGCTGCTGGTCTTTCGTTGGACAAACCTGAAGCCGATCTATCAGCCTTCGGCGTAGAGTCGCGAGTACCATTCATAGTGCTCGTTCCCGACTACCTGCAATAGCCAATCGTTCTAGAGGGACGTCATGGTGTATATATCTCCCCCGGGTACGAGATTCATTATTTCCACGATTCCATTACCCATGCGTGTTCATCCAGGTCCTGCCAACCGGTACAGAATCAATCAGGCAATTCCAGCGACACCCACCACTTCAGCCGAAAACACGTCGACACCCTTCCTCTTGCCTACCGATGTCTCCGGCGCCGGTCCAGTCACTAGTGCCGGAGACGCGCTCTCGACCTACCTTCCTCCCCCTCTCTTGATTCAAATAACCGCATTACCCCCATCTACGTCGTCGCCACAATCCGTCTTGCCCAAGCTTCCGTACCATCGTCGCCTGAACGTGCTATATTTGGTCCCTCTATTCATCGCACTTGGCGTTGTGCTTGGTGCCATCACAGCCGTCATGTTCACCGCATGGCGCGAACGCAGACGCCGTCTGCATCGTGTTCCGACTCTCCTGCCTGGTCCTCCCTACGATCCATCCGACAAGACCGTTGAAGATCAGTTCATCGTTCGCGAGTATCCAAGCATGGAGCAAGTGTCTCTCTCTCCCGCGACTCCTAGCAAGTTTACCGTTCACGGCTCGCGATACCAACCGAAACGAAAGTTTCCATGGCAGATTTTTGATGTGCCTCGGTCATCGTATTCTCGACCGATTCGCACTCACACCATCATTCCCTCGAGCGACGGCGAGCGCTTCACGGTGGTCACAGAGCAAGATCCATTCATGACGACGTCGCCGAGACTCGTGCGATCACCCAGGTCGTCGAATGAAACTTCCGTTCCACAGTTGCGTGTCTCTCCACCACGAGAAGACTCCAGAGGCAACGACCACCTGCATACCGGCACGCCCAAGCCATTCCGCCGTAGTATGTTCGACGTGCTGAAACTCAAAGAACCCTACCGCGCTGTACCTACCCCACGCAAAGAGTACACGATCCTCGCGCCGGACGGGGACCCCGCTGACGAAGCCCCGGGAGGGCGTCGGGCCGACAGCTTCAAGTCAACGTTCGCAGGTGACCGTCCGTCTGGCAGCGCGCACGCCTCTTTCGAGGGTGGATTCGATGTTGGTGACGCGGAGATCGCATTCGCCATGCTTGGCTGGCAGGGCGATGAGCAAGATCCCGCGAGAGCCCTTCCGGAGCAGGCGCTCGATCTCGAGGATCGCACCCTATCTTCCTCTATTCGGAGCGAAAAGATGCCGCGCGAGGGGACATCGTTGTCTCGGGAACCGAAAGGATCACCGAAGACGTCCAACAGAGACGACCCAATAAGCGTGCCTGGAGGGGACGACGTGAAGGACCTGGACATCTACACCAAGGTCGCTCAACGCCGTTGTTCCCGCACGCTTCCCAGAAAGTCGCTCGACGGCACCTCGAGGCGGTCCTCCGTGTCTGACACCCACGGGTCGGTCCTACCCCGCAGCCCACCCTCGCTGATGTCGCCACCGCTCGAAATGTCGCTCTTTTTCACCACGTCCCTGTCCTCGAGCGCGTCTCTGGCGAGTCGCATGAATGCCATCGTCGGCGCGACCGCCTCTCCTCTCCACCACATCGGCAGGTTGCCCGAGAAGCTTGAGACCAAGAGGCCAGAACCAGCCTTGCCCTGTCCGCCGTTCCCCGACCCCGTTCGTGCGCTGCAGACGTCTCCAGGGCACCCCGTCCCTGCTAGCACCCAGCGACGGTCCGCCTCGCCTGGTTCTCCGAAACCAAAGGGCCGTTCTAGCAGCGCGGTGCAACCGGAGAGTGCGACGGGCGTGTGGTCCCTCGGGTCTTTGTCTCAGACGAGTCTCGCGATCGCCTTGGCGTCTTCTGCGAGCTCAGACGTGCTATGATGAGGTGGGCGACCTCGTCGCTCTGGGTTATACCGGGAGGCGGCCCATGGGGGCGGATGACGAGTCCGATTCTGGATGGATCTAATAGTTTTTGAGTGGATGGTGGGTGTTGGGGGTCGGTCGGTGAATCGTGCTTTGATCTATAATATTGCTTGTAATTTGCTCTGCTCTGTGCCTGGACACGCCTATAATATTTGCCCTGCTCGTTTGCGAGGAAGACGTCTGCCCGTCTCATCGACCGCTTTTTCCTTTGATTACTTGATCCGAAAATCCACCTTTCTACAATGACGGATCTTCCGGCGACAAGAAAACAACTTGATGATCTACACTCACTTTCTAAGGCGGTTTGGGGTAACCCACAGGCAGTCTTGAAATACGATGATCAGATAGGAGTCCAATATATCGATCTGTCGGGTCATGTCGATGCATTCAAGTTCCTCTTCGGATCGGCCATTCGATATAGCAAAATCCTCGTGAGGCATGAATATCGTCTCGCACTGCAAGCATTGGAGGGAGACATCCTATACGAGGATGGGGATACGTTACAGGACAGCCTGGTATTGGTGAGCCCTATCCAACGTTTGATGCAACATGGATTTTGACTGGATTCCTCCGTCGTGTCGTCAGGGAAAACACTTTTTCTCGCATACGTGCTCGTCTCGCGTCTCGGAAATCAACAGGCCGTTGCGTGTCAGTATAAGAACGGCGCTCCATTCTACGTGGTATTCTCGCAAGAGGGGCCGTCTGTCCACCACATGAACGACACTGACCCGGTCACAAAGTTCGCCCCTTTGTGGGGGCTCTCGGACTCCAATGCCCAATCTTTAATCCCCATCGACACGTTTTATTACGACGTGGACCGTGTCAAAGCCATCCAGGCAACCTCGCCTAGGGAGTACCGGTGGAAGAAGTGGAGCAAGGATGCTGGTGCGAAGTGCTATGTAATGGATATCTGGTTGGAGGAGGAGATCGCAGATCTCGCGTAAGTGGTTCACAACCCCTTCGTCTAAGCTAATGAAACGCGCAGCCGGCTGTTGGATCTCGACGTCGGGCGCATGAATTTACTTGCGAAACGATGGGGTGGTGCTCCTCGACGCCTCCTTGATTTCCTTGATGATTCTGATCGAATGATCGAGAAATTCTATAAGAGTGTGGTTGCGACGTCTGTGCAGAAGTCCGGGGAAATGCTGCCTGCGATCGAAGCGAACAACTATCCCGACGAAGCTCCGTCTCCATTCTACTTCTGTCGGCCCCAAACAGAGCCTGGTTTGGTCCTTCGCAGGTTCTCTCGTGCTGTCGTGCCGACGGCAACCCTTCGCTCTCTTCTAGCGGATGCACTCCGAAGGCAAGACAGCCCCGTCAGGCAGTCCTTCTTCCGTGCTCTTAGGCAATACCCCGGAACTCATTCAGCAGCTGGCCATATATTTGAAAATTGGTTCCATCGCTTCTGTCTAGCATCGCGGACTTTTGAGTGCCGCTGGCTGCAAGGCGGTCAAGGTGCCTTCCAACTACAAGGGACGGATAATATCGTCCGTACAAGCTGGTCCAATGTCAATGCTATACGGCCTCCGTACTATTGGTTAGCGCCGATCAATTTTCCCGGCATTGATTGTGCACTCGTGCTTGAGACAATGATTTATGCTATTCAAGTGACCCCGGGCTCGAACCCATCACCAATCAAAGGTTTGAAGAAGTTACAAGCAAGCTTGCCAGAGGATTTGAAGGGCCTTTCTTGGAGTGTACTATTCGTCAGAGACGATGCTTATTCTGCTGAGGCAGTTGCAATGCAGTGGCTCGGCAAGGTACCCTTCCCGTCAAAGGAAGCACCATTAGCGATTGGTTGGTCTGCGTTGGATCCCGTGATCCAGACGCTCCCATGGAAGGTATACAGGCAAGTTGATGCGCCTGAATTGTTCTGATGTCTTTGCAGGAGTATCGCAGTATGTCCGAATCTCAACCAGACGAAGAGAGTGACTAAGCATGTCAAGTGGGATGTACTCGTCGACGTGTGATGACGCGGACGAGACAGATGGCACCCTGATGAACGGCGGGCGGCGTGCGGAGCTCATGCTCCTCGAGGAGAAGGGCATACGGACTCTGGACGCGTTGTGACCCAGAGCATTACGCCAGGGAAATCCTACATCGGGAGGAGGCTGGACCCACGATACCCTCATGGTGATTATGCTGACTCGAGTCCGAACGGATAGCACCGACCATCAACCATGGCATACATTATTTAGGCCTTTGCACGAATCAGAAAAGGTGGAACAGAGGAGGCAATCTAGGAGTTTGACCTCACATTCGGAAACTGTCATCCAGACGAAAATCATTTTCTGCTACTCGTCATGGTTGGCGACCCATTTGCAAGGCAGATCTTCAGCGCCTCTGAATTCCTCTCTCGCGCAGTCAATCACCGCACTTGTAGTAGCCAACAAACATGATGTCGCAATTTCGCGTCATGAGTTGATTACCGCATTGAAGAGCGATGACGTGGTGTATTGTTATATTTAGGTATTCATTATGAGATCGAAACGAAACAGGGGGCTTGAGATGCAAGGGGGTAAAATAACACAGTATCTTAGATGAACACTCTACTCTAGTCAAGCATTAGACTTGCTCTTCACTACCTTTCCCTGTAATGCATACCTTCTCAAATCACATACTTCTGGCATGTCTCGAGAGGTATGCATTAGGAGGGGTAATCTGCAAAGCAGAGTATATCATGTTATGCACTTGGGGCTTTCGCGAGGGCTATGTGAGGCTCAATGAGGACTGCAATTGGACAGAGCACCCTTGTATGACATTTTACCTGCATTTTAGCTTCGGCTATTGCAAGCCGTTCTGCAGATGTGTCTAGCCTCTCCCTGCCTTGATGTGGTGCTATGACCTCACAGCTCGCAGCAAAGTGCAGTTGTGTTATGTAAGACAATGATTGACGCAACGCGACTCTTGACTCTTTTCAATTTCCACGCTGACCTCTATCATGCTGGACTCGGACGCCATCATATCTGTATATGCTCAGTTCCCCAAGGATCCTAAAAGGATCCAAGAGGCAGCCTACATCAGCGAGCCCACAAGCTGGGAATGGGTCCACTGTCTCAAAATTCCCATAGGTGTCTTCAACCAGTTGTCCTTCTGGCCCCAGCACAACCAATGGATTCGATATGCCATGTCAGCCATCCTTGGCACCAAAGGACATCTTTCCAACGCTGAGGACAACAATACCCCTGTTGACTATGACCTTGAATTACTCCTTACTCAGTCCATTGCCCTCTACTACCACACCCCCATCAAGCAGAAGCTCCGCCAGTTTCCAGTCGACCCAGAGCTTAGCAACACCTGCACCATCACTTCATCCAGCCTGACCGGCTGTCGAGAGGATTTCTGTGATGACATCATAAGCCATGATGGTAGCTGTGTCTTGATGAGCAAGAACATGCTACATTGTGATGCTGCACATCTTCTTCCCCACAGCAAGGGGAATGATGTATGTCCTCTGCTCTCCTTTCCCTTCTCTTCTCCTATTGCTACAGTACATCGAGGTGGCCATCCAGCACCACGGGGGCCCAGTCATTGATGACATTGACGATGTCAGGAATGGTGTCCTCCTCACCAAGACGTTGCACTCGAAATTTGAAACGTCTGCTCTTGCTTTCTTGAGGGTGCGCCTTTTCTATGTGCTCATGCTCAAAGGCTTATCTTGCCTGTCGCAGCTACTGAATTTTGCCATGGGTGGCCATGCACCTCAATGCATTGCACACAGTTTCAACCCATTCAGTCAAGTCTTAGGAGTTGGATATGTCGAGGGGGATATTCTTAGGTCCAGCTCAGCAATACACATGTCTTAGGACAACTGGCCTCCAGACTGCCTCTTCAACATCACTTATGACTCCACAGTCTTGCATCACTTTGGTGTGAAGGCTTCCTATGGAGATGCCCTTAATGGGTCGAAGAACCAACTTTATGTCGGCAGCGCCACAACAGTGGCACAATGTGATGCCTCTCAGTGTGCTTAGGAGAAAGATCAGAACACAAAGACTAGAGAAGCCAACAATGTTACGCTGGTTGCGTAGTAACCTAGCAGCGCTCACTCAAAGTAGAGCGGAGTCTTATAGATGAAGCCGAGGTACATTCTGCGGACTGAGGCGAAGAGGCTTCTTCCTAATAACCTTCTAGTAAAGGCTAGGGTCAAGGGTTCGATAGCGTCTGCTGGATCGAACTGTCTTACGCGAGGAATGCGTGGAGAAGTGGACTAGATTACTAGGCTTGGTAGGCGTAGAACTAGCTAGGGAACATGGGAGAAAGTACCCGACTTATATACTGGTTAGGCAAGGGGTGGGTGTTACAATCTCTTCGGAAGAGCAAGCCTTCTTTTGGCAGGAATTCGCACGGTTCCTCGACAACTGGCCCCTTTAGACGTCCGCAGTACATGCCGCCTGTTATTTCTTCTTTCATCTCACTTTCCGCAGTTACCTCGTTGACTTGTACTAACACCGAGTTCCGTTTCCGATCCTTCCAACCGGAACCCGTCGCACTTCCACTTCCGTTCCCCTTTTGATAACCCTTTCCACCTCTTCCACATGGACGTCCATTTACTCCTCTAGGGTATCTCTCCTTTTGGCCCTCGTAGTTCCCATCTCCATCCAGAACGTATAAATACCCGACAACCTGTACTTGTAGCTCTAAGCTAGTTCTATGCAATCCAAGCCTAGTTCTTAGCCACTGCTCGTCCTTGCTCAGACGACGCGAGACCTCTATAAAAGTCTTCATTCCACTTGTGACGGAACGCTGCTAAGTTCTACGCATCCGTGTAACAAAAGAACTAGCTTTTCTTCCTCCCCTCCTCTCTGGAGAAGGGAGAATGCCGCCATGCAACATTCCCTCCCGATTTAGGGCAGACTCCTCTGACGAAGAACCACAACCATCCGGACTCTTCTCCCTCCCTCCAGAAATCCCCCTCGAACAACCCCGAAGAATCACCGGATCCTCTAGAACCCCTTCCTCCCCTTTTCCCCCGCTCACCCGACAAGTCGTATGGAGCACTCGCCTGACCGGAACAATTGCAGCAGCAGAACGAGAACCTTTGCCCACTTCAAGCGAACCCAGAGAGAGGAGATTGCTTGAAGAAGGACCAGTCTCTCCCCAACCTCTCACAGTAGAAGTCGACAACCCGACCCTTAACCAAGAACGACACCCCGAAACACCGCCTAAATCCGCATCCATGGCAGATCCAGAAGAAAACAAAACATGAGAAACGAAGGCAGGCCTTCCGGAAAGCTTTTCTGGAGAACCCCAGGACGCTCGATGGTGGAGCAACGCAATGAAAGCGTACTTTGTGATCAACGAAAACGTCCACTCCCCCGAGCAACAACGACTCATCTTCCTTAACAAAATGACCAAAGGAAGAGGACGATACTACACAGAACCTATCCTAGAAAAACTCTTGGACCCCGTCATCGAGGAAAAAGACAAACCCTCCCTTGGAGAGATTATTAGGGACTTCTTAAAGACCTTCACCCCTCATGACGAAAACGTGGCTGCTAGAGGAAAGCTCGCCTGACTCGCCCAGAACCTCAGAGACAAGGAAAACAGTTTCTCGGACTACGTAACCAAATTCCAGCTCTTCGCTGCGAAATCCAAAATAACGGATCCCGTCACCCTCATCAACCGATTTAATGAAGGACTAGACCCTGAACTTGTGGCCATGATCATCTCCATGGAAACACCACCCACTACGCTTTCTGAATGGATCGAAAAGGCAAGCCAGTTCCACGCCCAGAAAACCCGGCTGGAATGGTATCGAAGAGGAAAATCCATAGGACATCTTCTTCCCCGAGATACCCGCCCATGTTGAGACCCAAATGCAATGGATGTAGATGTCGTCCGTCTCACCCCTGTTGAAAGAGCTCGGCACATCTGCGACAACCTTTGCTTCATCTGTCACAAGAAGGGATGTTCGACTAGGAACCACCCCCAACAAGGGCCTCCGAAGAGAAAGACCGAAGGACCATCTCCCCAAAGATATCGACCCCCTCACACAGGATCTTCTAGCGTAACGGCT
>JBBPLT010000258.1:0-37077 GCA_038089955.1 Strobilomyces dryophilus | reverse complement strand
CGTACACGCGTTCTGCTGAACTTGGACGCTGCATGGACTTTGTACACATGCTGGGGCTGCACGACACCGATACACGAGGGTCGTTCCGCTCCACCGGCACCCGTCAGTAGAGTGGTCGTAATAGGTAGCGACAGCGTCGAGACATGGATGTCTTCCTCATGCTCGTACTGTCAGGCGACGTCGTCGTCAGCAATGATAGTGAAGGGGAAAATGCACCGATTCGCGAGATCCACTGTCCTTCCAGAACGACCCGAATCCTCGAAAGCAGCTCCGCGGTCCGCCCCATTCCCATATGCATACATACGGCTTGCTCGAAAACCAGGATGCTCAGATCTCCCAGACGATACCGCAAAACGCTGTGATTCAGTATTGCGACGATTACAGGCGTTATACCGAAATAAAAAAAAGACCGAGCACGACCGTGCGCAGCGTCTAAAGGCCCAGCACGCCTCGCAGCAAACTCGACGCGCTCACGAATCTTCGTCCGGCACCTCCTCAACCCGCGCAGAGCGACTGCCAGGACGCGACGAGTCGGGGGTGTCGTTGTCGGCGACCTCCTCGATATAGGCCCCGCCGTTGTCGGCGAGCTTCTCCTCCGGCGTCTTCCCGGCAGCCGTCTGAATCTTTCCCTTCTTCTTCTTCCCGCCCTTTTTCTTCGGAATGTCCCACTCCCACAACGGAACGAACGACTCGATCTGAACCCATCGTTTAGCACACGTCGCGAAAGGGTCGCGGAGAAAGACGCACCACGCCCACGTCCGCAAACAACTGGGGGAAAATCCATATGCCGGGGGGGGCGACGACGATGGTGACGACGTAAAAGACGAGCCGAACGATGGCCAGCGCGAAAAAGGCGCCGATGAGCCCGAGCATGCCCACGCTCACGTACCACACGCCCTGACGCATCACGCTCGGCCACAGCGGGAACATGACGCCGGCAAGCATGATCGCGACCATGAGGAGACCGCCGGCGTACGTCGTCCACTGCGAGCCCTCGTAGAACCAGGCAAAGTACCCGTCGGGGTCAAAGGACTGGCGGGGGAGGACAGTGACGTGGCGCGGGGAGGCGGCGGAGGAGCCGGTCGGGTCGCCGCGGTCGACGCGGAGGTAGAACGCGTAGGGGATGATGGAGGTCAGAAGGGCGACGGCGTCGGCCTCGTTCGTCACGGGCGGGACGTTTTTGAGCTTGGAGTAGGCCGGCGAGAGGAGAGCTTTCACGGCGGATCTCCCTGGGACGTCGCTGGAACGGAGGAAGACAAGACAAGCGCAGTGCGGGCGCACCTTTGAAGTAGTCGATGCGTTTGCCGTTGAGCGCGCCGACCCGAATTTTCATCCCGGACTTGCTGCTGCGTAGAAATTGTGCGACGTTGCGAGCGTCTGGAGGGGCTCGAATCTGCTGCGAGTGCGCCGTGGACATGTTGGGCGAGGAGGTGGAAGACGAGGGCGAAGAACTTGACGGACTGCTTAGTCAGCCGGCCACGACTTTGCCCTGACCTGCCATGCTCCGTTCGCTAGTGCGACCCTCTGCAAGTGTCTTCCCCGGCGCGTTTTTCTGGCACTGACTCGCGACTTTAGTCCCTGCTCGTCCGGAACGCGCTTTCCGGTCGTCGGTGTCTCTCCCAGGAAGCCCGCGCCAAGATTCAGACCGCCGTCCTCGAGTCCCCCGTCGTGCTCTTCATGAAGGGCAATCCAGAGATGCCCCAGTGCGGCTTCTCTCGCGCGGCCGTCCAGGTCCTCGACATTCACGGCGTTCCGCCCGAGAAACTCAAGACGTACGACGTCCTCGAGGACCCGGAGCTCAGGAACGGCATCAAGGAATTTTCGTGAGTCGGACCGTGTTCGAACACGACTCGGTCTCACTCGTTTTCTCAGGGAATGGCCGACGATCCCGCAGGTATACGTCGACGGCGAGTTCGTCGGCGGGTGTGATATCCTTCTCGGGAGTACGTCCTCGTTCGACCGTCTGTTTTACGGGCTGAATTCGTTGCAGTGCACCAGTCCGGGGAGTTGGAATCCCTGCTCGAGAAACACGGCATCATCCCCAAGGTCGCTGACGAGTCGTCGTCGTCGGCCCCGTCATGACCCACGCTGTATCGTTAGATTCTTGTTGCGCTCGATAGACTTTTTTGAATCCGATCTCATTTCGCACTCCATTTGTCTAACCCACTGTAATAAGATGCGTCGACACCTACAATACATCCTCCTCGTCCTCGTCGCCCGACACCTCGGCGTTTTCTTGTCCGACCTTGGCCATGAGCTGTGCCAAGTCTTGCTCCTCTGTCTCGGAGACTGCTTTCGGCTGTTAAGAAAGCTCGAGCACGACCGAAGAAAAAAAAGCGAAAAACGACAGCTCACCTTCATCTTGACGACCAACGCACCCCCTTGCGTCTCGATCGTACTCTGTATCGATTCGATGGCACGTTCGAGCCGGTCGATCGCAACGTACTGACCAAACGTCACTGCGCGTCGCATCGCACGTCGAGCCGAATCGGCGCACCTTGTCCGTCGCGTTCGTGCTGAGCACGTACAACGGCGGCGCGACCAACTTGGCCTTGATCGGAACCGTCTCGTTGCTCTCCTTCTCGCCCGCCCTCAACGCCTTCTTGATCGCGTCGATCCCCGAAGGCGTGTAACACGTCAACTCGATGTCCGCGCGGAGCTTGATCGGCTGGGGCGTCAGCCGCCGCGCGATCGTGCTCGTGAGCGCCGCGATGGTAGCCTCGCTCGGCGGATTCGGGAGCGTCGCGAACACCGTGTCTTGTTCGCTGTGCCCCGCGTCAGCCACGCGCGCGGGGAAGAGGTGGAGGAACTCACGTCAGGGCCAACTTGAAGGCGTCGTAGGGATGTCCGTACGCCTTGCCGAGCGGCCACGCGACCTGTTCGTACAGTTTTTCGAGGCGGGCTTCTTCGCTTGACCCAGGGGTGTCTTCCACGGGTGCCTCTTCCCCGGGCGTCGCCACGTCCGCGGCGGGGATCTTGGACGCGACGTGTCGCATGATCGAGGCGACCGCCTTCGATTTCATGTACCGTTCTTCGCACTTGGTGATGTCCTCTGGTGACACCCGGCGTTTCGAGAGATCGATGTACCCTGACGAGGGGTTAGCGCGTCGCGCGGGTCGTGCGTGCACGGAACGCACCCTTTTCGCGGTCCACCCTGAGCACTACGACGACCTCGTTCCGGCCCACGCGGATGAGTTTTTGGATGGATCGGATGCGTCGCCGAGAGAGCTCCGAGAGAAGAATCATGCCTTCGATGTTGTCGTACTCGAGCTGCGAGCAACGGCGTCGATCGGCACGGGCTGGAGGACGAGGCGACAACTCACGAGCTTGACATAGGCGCCCATCTCGGCGATCTGACGCACTTGGACCATGACGAGCTCGTCGACGTCTGGATATCGTTGTTCGTAATACCGCATCTTCGTGTTCTGACCGAGCGCTGAGCGTCAGACAAAAGGCAAATCGTATATATTGTTACGTAATGCTATGCAGATGAGATATCCTCGTCTTCGTTTTCGTCGTCCGAAGGAGCCGTAGCGTGATTCGGATTCGGGACCAAGAGGTCCTCCGTGCTCACAGAAGCACACCCTGCAGTCAATAAGTAAATGATGAATCAAGCGCGGATGCCGGAAAAACTGACGCACCCTCGTCCTTGGACTTGTCTCTGCGCGCGTCGTACCGAGTCTGCACGAGCTCCGCGAGGATCGCGTCCTGCGCCGCAGAGACCTCCGCCGCAGACGTGCACGCTCTGTACCGTTCCAAGTAGATCCTGTGGAGCGTCAGTCAGTCCGAGATGACGGTGGAGCTACTTACCCGTTGAGCTCCCAGAAGGCCGCGCCCCACCCAAAGGCGCTCAACAGCGTTTCTGCGTGCGCGTCGAATCCGGTGATGTAGAACGCGGCGGCGAGCGCTTCGACGCAGTTGAGTCGCCAGGGCCTGCCGTAGTTGGTCGGGTTGGTCGCGACGAGGTACGGGACTGCCGCAGCGGCGCGTGAGTCGACGAAGGAAGGGATTGGGGGAGGCGTACGCAGGCGTTCATGCGGGCTCGCGATCTTGGAAAAGGGGACGTCGTCGAGGCGAGCCCAGGAACACTCGACGACCGCGAGACCGTCCCGCGCGACGAGGTCCCTGTCCGCGGGGCTCACGACCTGGGTCGCCTTGGGCCTGGCGTGGGTGGGCCCGATCAGCACGACGTGCCGCGATATCGGATGGCCGCGACTCACGAAACGACCACCCCGCGGAAGCGCACGCCCACGCGAAGCTCGGCGACGAGGCCGAGTCGGGCGAGTTTCTTGCCCGAACATTTACGCGGGTCGCAGTGGTCAAAGTCCTGCGCCGCGTGAGCCTTCGTCGATTCGAGTAGTAGGGGCGCACTCACCCACATCGCTACGGGGACGTCGATCTTTGGCGGACGATCGGCCGCGTCGTCCTGTCTTGTATCAGAGTCTCGCTCTGCGTATCGGTCGACGCGGGCGCGGCGCGCCATCGACGTCTGTTTCTTCTTCCCCATCGTCGACTGCGTTCAGGGTAAGTCGTCTCACGTGATCTGAACCCCATTTACTCCCGCCCAAACGTGTGACATCGGAGGTCTCGGACGGGACCCACAACGCACTAGACATGTCTGCAGCCATCCACATCCCAGTCCTGGCGCGCATAGCGACGTCCGCACGTGGCTTGCGAGTATCCACTGGAGGTACTTTACTTCGGGGTCGGTCGTGTCGAAGCGACCTAGACCACCGACGAGCTTTTCACCAACTGGTGTGGCGGTCGTCGTCGCCGCGCGCACCCGTACAACGTTCTCGGAAGACGCCTGACATGACGCCGCAACCTCACCGCTGGCTACACTCGTCTGGTGGTACGCACACGTTTTCCTCTCACGCATTTTCCGCCTGACCCATCACCGAAGTACGACGGCACGGTAGCATCGCGCGTCCGGCTCCCGGGACCGGGTTCGTGCCCTATACTTCCTTTTTTTCCCCCAGTCGACGTTCTCATTCGGTTCGCCCTGCAGCGTCACCCTCCACTTCAAAGACCACAAGGGCAACCACATCAAAACCATCGAAGCCAACGAAGGCGACGACGTTCTCTCCCTCGCGCACGAATGGGACATCGATCTCGAAGGTGCCTTTCCCCCTCGTACCCCGTCTCGTGCTCGCGCTCACCCTCGACTCGGTCCGTCGTCGTCACGCCAGGCGCCTGCGAAGGATCGATCGCCTGCTCGACCTGCCACATCATCCTCCCGCCCGAACACTTCGACCGCCTCCCAGAGCCCTCGGACGACGAAAACGACATGCTCGACCTCGCGTTCGGTTTGACCGACACGAGTCGTCTGGGGTGTCAGGTGCACGTCACCAGAGACATGGACGGGATGGAGATTCGGTTGCCGAGCGCGACGAGGAACATGTTCGTCGACGGGAAGAAGCCGACGCATCACTAGCAGCGACCGCCGGGCGTATCGTAGGTCGTTGTGAATTATCGCGCTGGGAGTACCCTGGAAATCGGGATGCGTCGGCGACTGCGACCGTGTTTCGGCGGGGTGGGTCGGGGCGTGAGTCGGGTCGGGTCAATGCTACGCTTGCCAGATCATGGACGAGATCCTCGGACATGATCCGGAACCTTGGTCGCTTTCGCTGGCGGTGTGTTTCGAAATGGGTTCATGGAGTGGATTTCTCCTCGACTTCTGTACAGCGTTGGCTGTACGACTGCGCTGCTGTGGACGCTCAAACCTCGACCGCGAGTTTATTGCGCCCGTCGATAGACAGGGTGATGTCACTCGTAAGTTATCGGGGAGTCGTGGGGACATTGTTTTGGAGTCGAAGTGGGCCGTCATGAACTCAAGTTTCCCCTGCAGAAAAAAGGCGAAATCTAGCCAACGGGTACTTTCCGAGATTTCGCTGGTCGGACTTTAAGGCACACGGTTGGATCTAGTACATACGTCCCTGCAAAGTGAATGGAAGCATGCAATGGCTCTGCTACAGCAACAGCATCCCCAGTTTTGAATGGTGCCTCAGGCTAGAAGGAGGTGCATAGCCCCCTGTTGTCACAGCCACTATCGTCGGTGCACAGGATCTCAAAAGCCACATAAAGGAGCGGCCTGCGCCTTGGTTCTCCACCGCGACGATGCCCAACTACCTCCAACGCAAGTACATCGATCTCATCCATCAAGCTTGCTCGAAGTGGGTCAATTGGGATCCACCCATCGAAATCAAGGTCGGTCTCCATCGCCTTCATGCTCGCAGAGTATTAGCTCAACCATCATGCATGTCCACAGGTCGGCACGTATGGCACCGTCGACAAGGAGACCGGCGAACTGATCGCAGAAGGCAATATATATGACCCCGAGTTCCAGGAAGAACTGTTCAAGCATAACGGAGGCATCCGTATGCTCGATTACCCCCCGGCCGAAGGGTCCGTCGAGGAAGAGTTCGCCATCGCCTCGCGCGGCGTCAAGGCCGAGGAAGTGGACAAGACTGCGTACGTCGGCCCACCCCCGCTCGCTCCGCGACGGGACCTGACAGCACGCACAGCGGCGCGCCCGCCGGCGCCAACGTCTTCAGCATGAAGAAGTGGTCTTTTGAGCGCGGCAAACGCGGCGCCGTCCTCGTCCTGCACAAACCCCGCCAGATCTTCATCCCCAAATACGTCGCGCTCGAGCCTCTCTACAAGGTCGACAAGCTGATCGACAAGTGGCTCGTCACGAACGTGTTCGTGTGTCCCGCGTACTCGATGTACCTCTCCGACAAATGTACGCCTTTCGGTTCGTCCCCGCGCGCTCGGCTGACGACGCTCGATGGTTTCGTAGCGGGCGACAAGGTCTCTTTCGCGCTCGTGTCCAAGGGGCCTTTGACCACCGCCGGCGTCGAGGGCACTAACGGCGAGTCCACGTGGTGGGTCGACGCCCCGCACGAGGGCGTCCTGCGCAGAGCGTCCGATGCCACCGGCACATCGCCCTTCACCCCGCTCTACACCCTGAAACGTCCCATCAGGCGAAACAGGCGGTTCTTCCGGGACGCGATCAGGCCCGAACCTGCAGGCGACGATCTGTCAGTCTGAGGGTGCTCTCTTCTCCGTCGACGCTTACGTGTCGTTCAGGTGGTACGAAGACTCTCCGCCGTGGGACCCGCTCGACGATGATGGCGTGGAAGACCCGTTCGATCCGGTGAGTCGCTGTCGCTTTTTCTCGTCACCGTCGCCTGCTCACTCTCGCGACGTTGCTCCTCAGGAAGTCTACGAGGTCGATCCGTTCGCTGCGGTGAATAAGGCTGCGGAGGAACGGGCCGCCAAGGAGAGGGCTGAAGAGGAAGCCCGGGAGAAGAGGGCCGCGATCCTTAGGGCGTCTGGTGCTCCATTCTAGATGCGATGCAGGGCGTTTTCTTTTCTTTCCTCGACGACCGATTCCTCGGTCCTACTGGCATGATGATCATTGATCCGGTTCTACGTGATGTACCAGTACCATGCTTTCGCCCCCTTGGTGCTAGTTCTTTGTTGTATGTATGATTGGAGGACACAATCCGGGTACCCGTGAACTACCAGAAACGACATTGTGCGACGACCATCGCGAACTCTCGTCAGAACAAGACTGCGAGATGGTCGTCGAACGTGCCCACAACAGCTTCACGTCATGTCATCGTCGCAACGCATAAGAGTAGGGTAACACAACGAGACAATCACTCACTCTCGGCAGTATGAGAAACGCCACGTGTTGGGCCTCAATCGACCAGAAAGTTTTTGCAAAAGGAGTGACCACACTCTGGAAGACTAGTACAGGCTATCTTGTCGGTCTCATACGTGTCACTGAATGTCCACGGCCAAGCTCGAAAAATTAATACATACTACTGCACACCGTGTTCGTCACCCTCGCCGTTCGGAGTCGTCGCATGTCTTGTCCAGTCCATCCCAGTCATTTCTCGACGTTCCGTCAGTCTCATGCCCATATTCCGCGTCTGAATCCGTGATTGGACGCGCGGATGACCCATCCGTTGACAAACCGCCCTGATTACCGCCCAGGCGCTTATCACGACTCGCATGGAACCGCCTCAACGCAATGCCGCTGCCACCAACTCCAGCATGTCCGCGACACGTTTTTGTCGTCCTTGGCGACCGACTGCCACGTCGGCCCATGATGCGGCTCGGCAGCGACGCACTGCTTGATCACATCCGCGACGTGCTCCTTGAACAAGAGAAAATCGTGAGCGACCACACGTTGACCCGCAAAAAAAGACAACGAGCTGTTCCGTACTGTCTCTCGAACGTGAGCCACCAAGCCCAGTCATCGCCTTGATCCCGATCCTGCTTCGTCGCGACGGACCGCGCGAACCGCTGCCTGCCGTGCCTTGTCCACCTTGCGCTCAGGCCAAAAACAGCCGCGCGACCGTACAAGTCACGAGCGCATCATCCTCGGTCTTCTTGAGCGCGTCCACGGAGCGTGACTTAAATCGGTCGAGGCTCGGCCCAGATCGCCATCGACCACAAGACTCCTGAGGTCGGACACTCTTGGAGCCCCCGCGAGAGCATCGCCTTGGCTTGCGCTGCGCCTCCGGAACGCCCCTCGACGCCGACCGACTCGGCCCACAGCACCTCGTTGGCGGGATTGACCAATCGTCCCTTTTCGAGTATTGCGCGTGCCTTGATGCTCCTGCCATCCAGCTCTTCGAGCGTGGCGGCGAGCACCCACAGGGTCACGTCCTTGGGGCACGCCTTCATCCCTGCAGCGTAAGACGCCCGTGCGGCCGCCCCTGGATTACGTACAGTTTAGCAAATTTAGGGAATTTAGACATTGCAGTGGACACCGTCTCGAGCGCTGCGTCGTAGCAACCCTGTCGTCGCTCGAACACGGCTGACTTCATCCAGATCTGCATCGAGGATGAGCAGGTATCTTCTACGGTAGGACAAAACACTCAGACATGCCTGCTTGGTGTCGGCGACCGTACGCGCACGAATGAGCAACTCTCGCGCAACGCCCAGCTCGCCGTTCTCCGCCTCTAGTTTGACGACGGCGAGCCAAATCAGCTCACTCTCAGGGTTGGCGACGAATGCTTTCTCGAGCACCTCGCGTGCAGCCGGCACGTCCCCAGCCATCCATTTCTCTTTGGTTGCCATCAACCACAGCACTTCTGCCTGCGGACAATGCCGCACCGCTTGCGTGAGCACTACGTCCAATGATTCCCTGAGAAGCCCGTCAGCGCGCACGCGCGCCGAGTGAGCACCAACGCACCTCGTTCCGTGCATCTTTTCTAGGTCTGCCACCTTACGCCACAGATACCGCTTGTCCGGGAACACCTTGAGCGCATATCCAAAAATCGCCCTCGCGGTCCCCACCATCCCCCCCGTCTCGGCGCTTTCAGCGTCCGCGACCCACGTGTCCAACCTGTCTTCCTCCTCCAGCTCCATCCCCACCGTCGCCTTGACGATCGCCTCGCACGTCCTCGGAGACCCCTCGGTCTCACACCGCTCGGCCTCCTTAAGCCATTGCTCCCGCGTGAACAACACCAAGTGCCGTCTGAGCTCCCGCACCCCGGCTTCGATCGTTCGATCGACCGCGTTGAGTTCCTTGTTTCTCGCCTCGACGGCCTTGTCCGGATCCGACGGCGCTTCTTGTTCGAGGAGACGACCGGCGGCAATCCAAATCTCATGTGAGGTGGGGACCGACTTGCGGGCTTTGTTCAAGACCGATTTCGCACGTTCAGGCGTTTCGAGTCGAGCGAGCGTTAGCCAGAGTTCAACAGAGAGATGACCTCGACGGCACGAGAGAGCAGAATGCGGGCGTCAGACGCAGATGTTTCGAGGTTGACGGTCTCTTTCCACAGTCATACAGAATTGGGGATGTTCTCCAGCGCTGAAACGAGGGGAAGGTAAGGGATGGACACGCAGAGGGAGCACGACGAACCTTTTCGTAGCACGCGTTTCTTCGCTTTCACGTCTTGTTCCAACTCGGCGGCAGCGAGCCATATCTTAACGCTCTGCCCAACGTGTTGGACGGTGTTTGCGAGGGTGATCTTGGCGTCGTCCCTGTTCTGCACAGTACCTGAGCATCTAACGTAGCAGCTCCCGTCGCTGTCACGCACGTGTAATCGAGAAGCTTCTAACCATATATCATCGCTCTTGGGGCATTGTTCACAGCCTGCCTTGATAAGCTTGCGTGCAGCGACCATCCGACCCGCGTGCTCCTCCAAACACGCTGCGGCGATTCACCCTGGCGCATGCTTCGGGTTTGACTTGACGAGTGAGTCGAAGAGCATTCGCGCCCGTTTGATGTCGCCGATTTCGGCTTCAGACTTGATGACGACGCTGTCCAGAGAGGTTAGATACCCTTTTGGATCGACCGAGGTAGCCAGCCCAGAGTTCGTCGACGTCTCCGAGATCTACGCACTGGGTGAGCCCGATCTAGACCGCCCAACGAGGTCACCTACCTGATCCAACTTGAGCGCCTGCCCGATCTCCACGAAGTTAGTCATCGCGGTCCCCGACGAGGACGCTGTCTGGTACCACGAACGTCCGCTCGTCCCGCCGCCGCTTCTTGCGCGTCAAATTCCCCACCTCAGGGATGCTCTCCCATTCCTGGTCCGTCACCGCCGACAAGCCCCCCTTCAGATCCGCGAATTGAAGTTGAATTTTCGGTCGCTCCGCGCGATGCTGCGCTAGTTCAGCGTTCTCCCTCGCTTCCCTGGATGCCGCGCGTCAGCACCGTCCCATGCGCCCGTGCACGCGAAGCCTACGCACCTCCGCGCCCGTCGTCGCGAGTCCATGCTCCGATCAACCAATTCGTAAATCTTGTCCGCTCCCTCCTCATCTTGCTCGTACGTCGCGCCCGCGAACAACCCATACTCGTTGTCCGGATCCTGGAATTGCTCTGGGTCGACCTCGGGTTCTTCGCCGCGTCTGGCTTGCGCCTCCCTGTGCCGTGCATTCTTCAAACCGTACCACGGTTTCAGCAAGACGACGACTCACACGACTGCTTCCGCAGAAGGCCCTTCCCGAGCTGGACCGATATCTGACCGTGTGGTGAAACCGGACGCACTGGGGATCCGGTCGAGTCAAACGGTGCATGAATTTGAATGCTGGTCGTGCTCACCCACGACCGAGACCAGTAACGTAGGACGCTGGCGCTGGCATCGACAGAAACGCCAGCTTGTTTTCTTTTTTAACGGCCGCCATATTGTTGATGAAATGCGCTGATGGTGTACGTCGAAGACAGAATTGTATGACTAATCATACTCGTGCTACACGCCGGTTGGAAGAGGCGATCACATCAAGCTGGTAGTGATAGATTATCGATTATCATGGAATATTTTGTTCAACGAGTACGAAGCGAAGATTAACACATGGACAGATCACGCGGCCAAAACGAGTTTCAGAGGTCAAGCGCGGCTCATCGAGCGAAAACGGGTTGAAGCGAAGAATACATTGCACGATACGATCGACCAGAGCTAAAGAACGTCCAGAACGTCGACGCCGCGTATCAACCTCTCCAATACCATCGGCGTAATGTCCGACACCACTTGCGCAGTGATCAGAGTCCCCGCCGCGACCCTCTTGTATGCAGCCACGTTGCGAGGGTCGGGCGTGAACAACAACGCGCCGAACGGCTGCTTCAGCCGAGCCAAGACCCAAAGAACATTCTTCTCGCGATCCATCTCCAACATGGTCGAAGGAGGGAGAAGCGACCTCGCATCAGGCTTAGATTGGAGAAGCGGCGGTACTGTGTTTCGGAGGCGTGTGGAAGACTGTCTGCCAAACAACCCGAGGCGTGTAAGGAATCGCGACGTTCTTGTGTTTGAGGTCGCCGAGGTGACACTAGGATCATGGAGCGACTGGTCTTCTGTGCTCTCTTCCGGTATCGTTTCGATCATGCTACCGAGGGGTCGTCCTTCAGGTACAGTCTCGACAATGGCACCGACTGGCTGTCTATCGAGGAGAAAGTCAATCCATGGGTGAACAAGCATCAGAGACTTGAAGCGGGAGAGATCATCGTCAGTCTTGATCTCCACAACCCCCAGGGCACCAGTCTGTGCACGGAACACTTGCTTCGATCCATTCCATGAAATGGACAAGGGCCCGAGTTTGAAGCCTATTAATGGAAGCTTCATCCGTTGTCCGTTGAAGTGTGGTACAGGAAGTTCATTTAGTCGGTTGTATAATGTGGTGAGCAAGGCAGGACGCAGCCCAGCCTTGCGCAGTCCGGCGACGGCGGTTTCCATGTCTCTACTCGCCATTGAGGTGGGAATGTGCGAGCTTGATGACTGGCTAAACACGGCGATCGTCGCGGGGAGGCAGCTATTGAAACTACCCGACTTCCCAGTCCAGGCAAGAATACTCGTGTCCCCTGAGCTAGCCAGCAGTTGAGCCAACAATCGCCCGAGTGCTCTGTTCCCCTCTCCATATTCAATAGACATGGACATAGAAAATATGCCAAGTAGCGAGTAGGCTGTGTCTTCAACCCGCGTCGCTCGACGCCTCGAAGCTAATCGAAGCTTCTCCCGGATGTCTTCTAAGCCTGGTCGGAGTGCAATCAGGGCTTGCCCTGAGATCCCCGTTGCCTCTTCCATCTCCGTAATGATCTCGGGCGATTCCTTGTGGTTAGGGATGTCAAGGTTCTTGTATGGGGTCCAATCTTTGTTATAAAATCGGACCACCTTCGATGCATGGTATTCCTGGAGCGTCCACGCACGACTATTCCAGATGCTGTCAAACAGATGCCGCAAAGGGACGTCACAGAGTAAAACGACTGTGAGAGCAGAGCTCTGGTACCACCGGAACATGGAGACCAACGCCTCCTGAAGCACGGGGGCATCCGACTTGTTGATACAACATGTATCGCTCCAAGCCCAATGGAGCCCAGCCGCCCGTACGATCTCGCAAAACTTCTGCAGCTTGTCGTGAGTTGGTGACTGCTCGAGCTGGTACACGACGAGGTGTACGACATCATCATATAAGGCTTCGTTTTCTTTCCACTTGTGCGAAAACGTGGCATAGCGATAATAATGGTCAACTTCATCCTGGATGCGAGGATGATCGATGTAAGTGGTCGTAGAAGAGACCAACTCATGAAAGATGGGTCGCGATTCAAATGACGAGGCTTGCCCGGTTTTATCGAGAAGACGCCCGGAGTCGGTGTTAATAAGAACCAACGGAGATTCACGAATGGCAGTTTGAACGGCCTCGCGAATAGCAGCTTCTGTCTCCCTTGGTGACACATACCGACCAGAACGCTCTACGAGTCCACTTCAGTGGTTAGAAACGAAGGCGAGTATGATGTCATTTTCCTCACCGCGTATCTCTACATCCGGAGATTCGGACATTTTCAAAAGCATCATCTCGAACGCCATTTCAGCATCTCCATAGCAACTCGCGCCGCGCAAGGCCGCGTATTTCCTCTCATAGCCCAGCGACGATGATGGATCCAGTAAAATCACCTGATGAGCGTCAATTAACGTGACAATTCTCTACAAGCAGAAAGCGACGTACTTCATTTGCATCGTCTATCGCATCCTTCCACAGACCCATGTTGGCACGTGCCTTGCTACGCCTGCCAAGCAAGTCTTGGTGAGGTCGACAGTCGAGGGACAGTGCAGCCGAATACAGGATGATGGCTTCGTTGTGTCGTCGATCGTCCATCGCAGCGTCCCCGGATTCTTCTAACTTTCCGCTGAGCCGATGCTTGAAGGCTGAACATGAGCTATCAAAGAAATGTCGCCTCGCCATATCCACGGACACGTACCCATGATCCATTCCGTTTGCTCGTGGGTCACCTGCGTTATTTTAGTCGCCATTTCAAGCAAACATTCAGTCGCGTCCACGGTGCGCTCAATCTCATCGAGACATTCACATATGGCCTGATAAACGGCAAACATCGGAACAATGAACTCAGGACCCTGAGAGTCAGACCAACTGAAACATATGGGCAAGGAGAAATAATACTCACGCCGACAGCGTGGGCCAATGCATCCTTCCAGGAACAGCCGGTCAATGTCGCCTTCGTCCACTCCCTCAAAAGCGGTGCATGTAGCACTGATACTTCAGCGTCGCCAGTCGAGTTTGATGCTGTGTCACTGCAAGGGGTAGAAAGACATCGTCGCGTGAAGCCTAGTCAAAAACAATTGAATGCAAACTAGCTGACCATGTGGAAGGTGAGCTTACCGGAAACCCACTCCACCGTGATTTCAGATGCATACACTTGCTTTTCAAAATTATGCACTAACTCCAGGAGAGATTCGCCCGCGGCTGTTGTGCGGTCCGCCAAAAGGAGGGCTTCACACATACGTTGGCGAATCGTGATATCGAGATCGCCAAATTTCCATCCAGATATCTGTCAGACAAATAAGTGTATGACTAAATTACAGTACGCGAAACTCGCCAATGAGATCAAAAGGAGTGATTGACTTGGGTATGGTCGTAGTTGTGCCCGCGCACGCTCAAAAGATTGCATTGCATCCTCGTAGTTGCCATGCTCCAGGAAGGAGTTGCCGTGGAGAAGATGCATGTGGGCCTGCTGAGGCGTGAGCGGAAATGTTTGGTGCGAGATTGTCTACATGCCTGAACTACGTAGAAGATGGAGATCCAAGGATTCACATCGATGAGGTCATCAACCCGCGATATGGCATCGAGATACTCCCCAGCCAAGAATACGATGATAGACTTTTGACATAAGTAGCTGAACGGCACACGGGTTCGAAGACACGCACTTTGAAGAGAAGGAGAAATGTGACATGATCGGAATGAAAGCGCTCGATTGCGATGTCACAGAAACGGTAGGCCTTGTGCTTGTCACCCTTGCCGACTGTTGCGACACTCTTTGCAATGTAGCCAATGACGGACGATTGAACCTCAATGGACTTGTGTAATCAGCGAGGGTCAGTGCAGAGGTGAGTGAATACCAAACACACCTTTTCCGCGTCGGCGAGCGCCTCATCCCACCTAGCGAGGCGAGCCCGTACAAGAGCTCGACTGGCAAGTGCGTGATGATTCTGAATCGAAGAACCGGCGATCAACACCTCCGCGAGGTCAAGCTGACCATGCTGCCATGCGTCGAGAGCAGCATCCTTGACCCGGATGGTGGGCACCTGTAGAGTTGGGTGTACCCGAGACGCACGAATCGAACCCTACACGGAAAAGTAAGTAGGGATGTTCAGATATGCCACGAGGCGGCCCACTCACAACGATGCGAGGTAGACTTTCGATAACAACTTTCCCGTCGTTTCCACCAATAGCAATCGAGCAGTCGTCGGGTGAGATTGCAATGGAACGTATGCTTTCAGAGTGTTGGATTTGAGCGATTGAATGGTTGGGAATAGAACTGGTCGAGCGGTCATCGAGTAAAGTTTCAAAGGAATGGGTAGATTCAAAGTGTCGTATTTGAGCGATCTCACGAGTTGACTTGTCGGTCGAGAAGTCGTCGGATAAGATTTGGATTGGGGCTGGGGGTGGGCTTGGGCTTGTGGGTGGGGATGGGCTTGGGGGTGAGGGTGGGAGGATGTAGGGAGGTGTCCTCAAAGTGTATCGGCTTCGAACGATCTCGGAGCGAGTAGACGTATCGATCGAGTAGAGGTCTGGAGAGTATCGCATGGGGACATCATGCATATTTGCGGAGTATGGGTTTTGAATTTGAGGGATCTCGGTGCATGTTGGCGTGTTCCAGAGCGTGACAGTGTGATCCGTAGCATATGCGATAAATCTTCCATGGTTGGATAGGGCGACGGCGGAGTAGACATTGGCGATTGGGGCTTGCAATTCGGAGACCGTCGACCCGGTGGACGCATCAAGTTCCTTGATGGTATCTTTGGATACGACGAAGAGATGGTCGTTGGACCAGGCGAGACCCGTGTTATACCACGGGACCACCTTTACTTGTATTTTGAAGATCAAGCTGCCGTCGTTGCTGTCCCAGATGCGAACGTGCCTCTTTGTGGCAGTCGCTATGCGATCTCCCTGCGGCGAGTACTTGGCTGCGAACACCATCGGTTGTGGCTGAGTGTTTGTATCTGTTTGCTAGTATCGAGGTCCCAAATCGTGGCTGTCCCGAGGGATGCATCGACGAGCCTTGTCGAGTCTGGCGAGAAATCCACGCCGAGGATCTCGTTGTCGGGATCCTCCCTGAAGACTCTGGTCCCGTTGTAGTCCCTCCTGAGCTTGAATGCCTGTTCGTACGTCCTCGCGTCCCACACCAAGACATCCCCCTCGATTGCGTCCTTGGTCACCGCGACGCACAGGACTTTCCCCGCTTTCATTGTCGCTACCCATTGATTTCCTCGCCACACTCGAACCCTGTCATCGTGGCCGCTCACGAGGCATTCGCCGTTCGCTGAGAACGTCGATGCGTGTAAGTTCTTGCCAACATCGAGTTCAGTAGCCTCGGAGCACCCTTTCTCAACTGTCAGCCCAAACGCGCTCCACATCGTCAGCACGCACCGGCCATTGTCATAGTCACTGAGGCAGAACGGTGGAAGAAATCAGAGAGGAGTACGTATATCTGATACCAATCCTCGATATAGATACGTGCCTACTGCGTACGCCACCATCTGCTGATAGGGCTGTTTCCACCACAGCCTCCTCGCATCAGCCGGTATTCAAACGATTTTCGAGCCACATGATGCGTGTGAGTGTAGGATGAGTTTCACGAATGGGATCTCACACATTCCTGCCAGCAGATCAGATTCAGGGCGAAGGGTGTTCGAAGCTGGTTGAGAACATTCAGTCATCCATTCGCACCAGCAAGGGATGATGCATCATACATCGGTTCCTGTCTCTACGGGGCCGTTAGGCAGACAGAGTCGAGAACATGTCATTTTAATCGATGTCTGGGGAGCAGCATGCTCCATGATGAGCCAGGGGGACATCGCGAGACGATTTTCCCAGTCCTGAAGGATCGCTACAAGTCACTCCGCGCGGGGTGTTGCAGGACCTCGAGGAGGCCATTGTCCTCTACCGAGGAGCACACTCGTTCCACCCGCCTGGGCGCCCGATCGTTCCTTGTCTTTGAGCAATCTTGCAAGTCGTCTTTTCATTCGTCACAACAACCAGCTCGGCGTGTTACAGATTCTTGAGGAAGCCATCGCCCTCTCTCGTGAGGTACTCTCACTTACCCGCAAAGGCACCCTCATCGTTCCGTATCTTTGAACAACCTTGCAAATTGTCTCCACTCGTTATAGCCAGGTCGGCGTGTTACAGGATCTCGAGAAGGTCTTTGTCCTTTCCCGTGATGTATTGCCGCTTTGTCCGCAAAAACACTTGTCAATTTTTGAATAACCTTGTAACTTGTCTGGTTACTCGCCATCATCACCTCGTACCCGAGCGCGGCCTCCGTGGCCCATCCGTCAGTGAGCTACCTTACATTATACGTCCCCACACGTATTCCATTCTTACGGTAATCATAACAGAGCGATCTCCAAGACGCATTCGCTCTGCATGCACAGCTTGCAGATATATGCCACGCAGTGTCGGGGTCTCACCTGACTGCTTCTCAATCATAGATCCGCGTGGCCGAGAATTTCATCCATGCTTCGGTGCTCCTCACCTATGAGACATCTCTTCAACTTATCTCTCTTCTCCCCGCCCCACTCGTTCTCAAAAAGTGCACCTCATCGTTCGCCGTGGATGTATTTTCAGCCTGTCTCCATAATGGTGCACCGCAACGTGCGCCGGAGCTGTTAGAGCAAGATTTGGGAGTATTCTGGAACTAACTCGCCTTCGATCCCCACTCAATGATGCCGTCATGTCCGGCCCCGCTAGGGAGAAGTTGGAAACCGAGTTCATTCGTTTATCGTCACTCATTCGTAAACCCTCCGTTCTCCAGGGACCGATCAGCATGACCAATTGTATCGGCACAACCTCCACATACGAAGAGTCGTGTCCGCGATCCGCAACTTGCCTGGTTGCTCTCGATTTCTTCGTACTCGCATCTTCGACATGCGGCGAGCGAAGGACCTGTCGTTATCGTGAATGCAAGCCTGTATGGCTGCGATGGCCTCGTTGTCTTCGACGACCGAGATCCGATCCATATACAACTGTCGATCACGAAGAAATATGCTCAGCACCTGTTATCGATGCTCCGTGTCATGACTGGGCGTTCAATGAAAATGGGCGCGGAAACAATTATTGGTCGAATTCGACGACAACTCCGGGACGATGTCGCATTTCCTATCGTCCGCGTTCTCCAGACGGCATGCCCGTTGCAATCTTGCATACGGTGGTGTCCCACCGCCGAATTTTTCCTCTTCCCTCTCCATGCTGCCGGCCCGTGTAAGAATGGTCAGCAGAATCTCGCAGGTCTCCACGTTAAGCGCTCTTATTCACGCTAGACCTCCTCATTCGTTGAAATATAGGAATGATGTGAAACTTCGTCAGCATCGGTCAAGCAAACGCTCCTGTGCAGGGGGAACTTTTCTTCGTCAGCTCGGAATTAGCCAAGATCGGTCAGCATCTGAAAGATGCTACCTCCACAGTGATCGAGGGTGAAGAATCCTGCATACCGCATACCGCGAGTTACAGAGGAACTTTGCGAGAACGACTGGCGTACACTTTGCATGTCATGGTCTCGCGAACGGCAACAAACCCTTTCAATCCGCGTTCGCTGTGAGCGATGGCGACGTTACGATCGAATACATCATCATCCACTGCATCTTGGAGGATCCAGTGCCCGTGTTCCTATTCCCATGCCACACGACCGTCGGAGACGAGGACAGCCCAGACGAGATGATCCATCTCGTGTCGGCGATGCAGTTCATCGGGCTCCGTTCGGTCATCGGGGCGATGTAGGTGGTGGACGACGGCGAGACGAACACGTCGACGTTCTATTCACTCATGGAAGTACAAGGACGGTCATCTGGACCATACGCGTGCGGCGTACGCGCTGAACAAGACGATGATCGATGTCCCGATCGATCAGCGCCATTCTGTATGTGCCCATTGGCGCTTAGCGAGCTTCTGAGCTAGTTCCTGTTAGAGGTTCCCATTTCCAACATTGATCTGAACCTTTCTCCTGGGAAAACGACGTTGCGCGCCTTGAACTTGTTCGCAGTTTCGTCCTTGCACGACGTCAGATATTTATTCGAGCATGTATGCTTGAGAGACGGCGACAAGGTGTCGTCCCTTTGGAGACCTCGCTCGACCCTCGTTACCCTCTTTTTGAAATTTCTTCCCGGGTACCGACTCCACTTTTTTTCCACCGATATCGCTCGCGCACCCCCGTCGGTCGACGACGCCTTGGACACCTCTGGGGCAGAGCTCCAGGGTCAGGCTCCTTTGGACGTGTTCTGCATCCGTACGCCCTTTTTCTTTTCGTTCGGGTCTCGCGCCGACGTTGACTCGGACGTGAGTACTAGTACCTACCGATGCGTCCATACTATTTGCACGAAATGGCCTGGCCCACTTATTTATGTAAGCCTGCTGATAGTCATCGGTCGACGACCCGTCAATTGTTCATGTTCATGTTCGCAAGGTCCCACGATCGATTATGTGCCATGGGGCCTTGACCAGGTCTACTTAGGCCACATGCGTCTCGCTTCTCGCTTCATCCCAAAGCCGTCCGACTCCGTTCCAAAAGCATTCGGAATTTCGAGGCTGCACAACCACTCCCGTGTGATATCCACTGGCGATGCGATCGACGCCGAGCCCTCTGTCTCTCTCTCCGCTGACGAAGACCATCGGAACACACAGCGAACACACAGAGAAGTACACCATTGAAAGACTGGCACCTACGCAATACCGTCAATCTCGCTGGCCCACCCTAATCTCAGTGCGGGGGGCATGGATCCGCAGACGAGCATCGTGTCTTGAGCTGTCCGTGGCAGTTTCATCCGCATCCGCGGCCTGCCTCGCCTCGAACCATTTGTCTGCGCGATCTCGGCGACGTTCGGAACACCCGCGAACGTCATTTCCAGCTTTCTGGAGTATTAGACGAATTCCGTGAGCTTTTCCCACCTGTTCTCGACACTTTCTCGTCAGGGGTATATGTACCGCCGAGACGACATAACCAGAGATACGAAGTGTAACTTCGGGGATAAGATTGCCCAGTGAACACGTTCAGTTGGTCGATCAAATCCAAGGGGGGGGACCAGTCAGCGGGGAAAGGAGGAACGGAACACAATCGAAGATCGTCCGACGGCTTCATGTACTTGGTCGTGCGGGGCACGTACGAACGAAGTTGGACATGTTTGTTCCTCCTGATGGCTGACATCAAGCGATCGGTCCTAAATGGACTTAGCAGAACGAGTATTTGATCATGGACTGTTTGTGCAGAAAGCATCCGTTGGACGGGTCGGAGATACTGATTGGGATGTGATCCGTGAGCTCCAAGTCCTGTTCACTGATACGCGATCTCTCCGATCCCTAGGCATGGCTAATCGTGTGTACGAACGGAACAGACCTGGCAGATTCGTTGCGAGGGCCTGCAAGCCGTGCTTGCTAGAACCTATCAGAGACAAGCCGTCGACTTGGAACAAGAGTAAAGATCAGGTGAATGAGGCTAAGAGCCAAATGGAAGCGCTCGTCGGGTTCTACTTGGTAGTTTTAGTACGTTTCAGGCGCACTGTGAGTCATGTTTCAGATCGGCGTAGCATTGCGCATATCGGGACTTGGGTACCGATACGCCATCGCGTCAACTAGCGTAGATGGTGCACAACACGAAATAAACATTACGCACTTACGATAATCAACAAGTATGTACCCTATCAACAGTTTGTGCAACGTCGGAGCGCTTCCAAGTTTCCGTTGTCAGAAGAGAAGAAACGAAGAGAAAGGATCTATTTAGCAGATGTGGGTGCGTCGAAAAAGGGGTCAAATGGCTGTGCAGCGGGGTCGTGCGCGTTGGTCTCGCCAAGCAGCCCCGCGATCTGATTGATGAGGTTCTTCAGCCGAAAATCTTGAATGGGTTTGTTCAACACTTGTTTTCGGCACGAGGGGCAAGTGTATTCGGGTCGATGACGTCTTATCTCGATGAGGATCGCACGGACGTGTTGTAGTCCGTGCGGACCATATGCGTGTAGGTTGGGCACCATCTGAACGAAGGCGCGTAGTTGGGTCGCCAACGCGGCACGGCTGTCATCCAACTGAGGATTGGCCGTCATGTGTTGAGCCTGTATCGTACTGAACCAGTCGACCAGGCAGTTTTCGCAAAAGGAGTGACCACACTCGGGAAGACTAGCATACAGTCAGCCGATGCCTCGCATACAAGGTGGAGCGCGCACGTATAGGGGCACCACATGGTGAGCGAACAGACCTCGCAAGTGGTGTGTTCTTCCAGCGCCACCAGGACCTGTCGAACGCGCGAGTGAGCAGCGAACGGCGAGGACGCGCACGGGGACTCACGTCTTTGTTGGGAAAGTCGCGCTCGAGTTCCTCCATGCCGCGCTTGAGCTCCTCCACCTCGCGAGAGGACGACGCGCACTGTTGCTTCAATCGCTTGACCTCCTAATATGGCGATCGATGGTTCGGAGACAAGAAAAAGGGGTAGCGAGGTAGGAGACACACCTCTTCCAACTTTTTGTTGGCGCGTTCCAGCGCCTTGTTGCTCGTCTCCGACGACTGGCCCTGTCTCCGCGAGGTCGCTGCAGTCTTCTTGGGCCGGACCTCCTCGTCCGAGGATATCTCGAGGACATCGCCAGCGGGTAGGGGTCGTGGGGCCTTGGTTTTCGTGCGGCGACGGGGAGACTTGGCAGACGACGACGCGGTTCCTTTGGGCGGAGGCTCGTCATCGTCGGAAGACAAAACAATAATCTCGTTACTGGGGGATTTTGGGGCGTTCTTTGAGCCTCCGCTCGCGGACGGGTCCATGCGACGGGTGGTGTAGGGATGGCCTGCGGGCTGCTGGGACGCCTGGCGGCTGGACGAGCGGGTGACGGGCATGATCTGAGGGGGTTCGTCCGAGTGGTCGCGTCTGAACATATGAGACAACACGTGATCCGTACTGTCCATCCCTCCACCGCTCAGCCGAAAAGAAGTTCGAGTTCGAGGCCGTCGCCGCTCTGAAACGTGCCAGCGCCGTCTTCGTGCAGCACGTCGAGGGTCTCGCAGACGACGCTGCTGAGGGTGAGCTCGCTCGGATTCTGGACCGCCTCTCCCGTTCTTACCCGGTCCCGACTCGTCCTGGCCCGACATGTTCCGCATACTCGGACACTTTCGTGCGTGCTCCTCGCCCCGTGTCCACGCCTTCTCGTGGCGAATCGAGAGGCCTCATGAAATCGTTTGCATTGGAACCAAGTCCACCCATGAATCTTCATTTCATTTCGCTTCATCGAATATAAATGCATTGATCCCGTTCCATGTGTCGGGAACGTTCCGTCAACGTCCCCGCGACGCCGCGATCTGCCCCTCGAGGGCCGCGTTCGCGGCCTTGCACTTCTTGGCGTGCCTCCGCGCCACGTCCGCCCTCGAATACACCTTGCTACAAAATCCACAACTCGCCCCCGCCCTCAGATGCCTCGACACCACGTGCCTCGCCAGACTCCCCTTGTTCATCGTGTCCGTGCACCCCCGCCAGAGGCACGCCCGCTGCGCCTTTTCGTGCCCCACCACGTCGTGGCGTCGGCTCAGGTGATGGCTCATCCACACTCGGTCCCCGAACACGGCCATGTTGCACGGCCCGCGTTCGTCCGTCCATTCGCACAGTATCGTATACGCGTCGTCGTCTTCTGCGTTCGGAAGAGGGGCCAGGTCGATGGGGGCCTTGACCTCGCTGTGGAGTCCCATGTACGTGTTGGGCTCCCACTGGGGGTGGACGCGCAGGGAGAGAGGGTGGCTGAATTCCATCCCCGATACGTCTTGTCTCGTCTGCTGGCACCCCATGGCGGGGACGTGCATGACACCCCGACTCGGCGGATCCAGATCCCCGATTTGCGGATGGGCGTCGACCCGAAACGGGTTCTGTCCCTGCAAAGCGTCGAGCTGGAGTGCCCCAGCGGGCCTCGGAAAAGCAACGCCGGCGGGGCCAACCTGAGCATGCCGGTGGTCACCGTGTCCCGCTCGTCTAACGCGCCGAGTCAGCACGCACACCACGCGAGAGATATTACCCACAAGACAGACGGGGCGACGCCCGGGCCGACGTGATACATCCCTCCTCCGTACGGCGGCGCATAGATGCCACGTCTGGACGAACGCGTCAGTCCCCTCGCCAGATCGACCAAAACGACCACTACCCGTCCATCTCGCTCGGCACCTCTGCACCATACGGAATCCAAAACGACGCTGGTCCCGACGTGTCCCTATGCCCGAGGGATCAGTCAAAGCCCCCTCCTCGAAGAAGACAAAAAAGAAAAAAAGAAAGAAAGCGGACCCACCTCGCCGCGTCTCGTTGCTCGCCCCTGATCGCGTGCGCACCCGCTGACATCACGTACCAAGTTCACCGAGATGAGTCTGCTCGACCAGCTCGGAGGGGCCGAACCACCGCGACCCCGGGGCTTTTTAAGTGACGCCTCGTCGAGTCGGAACGTCATCGATCAATTAGGAGGTCCCCGCGCGCGAACGTCCGAGAGTCCGTACCGCCGACGACGACGACGCCGCGCGCCACACGTGGGCCCCACTCTCCACCACCACCACCTTCTGACTTCTCTTCCTCGGACGCGCAGGCAATCGCGCTTCGAGGCGCGATCGCGAATAGAATCTCCCCCCCAATGCTAGTCCGTGCGTGGCAACCCCCGAGGAGCGCGTCGGCATGTCGGCGCGTATGGGGGAGCTACGATTGAATCGTGATGCCCGATCGACAGCCACCTCCCACTAGAGTCGCGCGCGCGATTCGCAGGACGGGAGGACAGTGCGCCGCGCTTCGTACCACGAGAGCCCCACGCCCAGTCCCGGTCGACTCGTTGAAGCGCCCGCTTTACCTCCCTAGTGGGACCAGGAACGAGATGTAAGCGATGGAGACGGCCTGGTCCACCGTTGAAAAACGGCGGCTCTCGTCTCACTGCCCGAGTTAGGGGCCGTGTCCAGAGAAGTCCTCGAGGATCCGAGTCAGGTGTCTGGAACGCGGGTTGACGGGGAATTTCGTCCGTCTCGTCTTTCGCCCTCGGATCAGATTTGCGACGAGGGAGCCGACGCATGTACGCGGGTCTCTGGATTTGCACCACGGGTTCTCGGATTCGTGTGGCGCGGCAAGTCTGATGAGGTGATGGAGATTAGTGGGGTTGGCAATTATTTACATAGTGACCACGCGTGCAAGTACTGATGGCGACGAAAGTCTAGAGCAAAGTCGACTACTATTCAGAGAAAACAAGGGAATAAACAGGTTGCTATACATTCCATGACGGCCAAGTACACGAGAACATTCGCCCTACCCAAAGTTTTTCAAGTCTGTCCAAGGTCCCATGGCAAGCAAAGAACGCATACGCGTGTCTACTTCTTGTGCACGCCAATCACCGAATCCGGCGCATACCTCGGGATGACCTAGCCAACGGTAAGCGATCGAAAAGTTGCTAGGACTGAAAAAGCAAACCTTGGCATCGTGGAGCATATTGAATTCCTCCGTGGCGTCACGTCCAGCATACAACAAAATCGCCTTCTCTCCTCCCGGGTGGTCAGGCAAGAACGACGTAACGTCGAGAACCTGTCCATTTACGATGACCCAAATGTCATCCTTCTTGTTGTGCTTGGCGACGTCCGCGGTTGTAAATTCCTTTGATGCCGACGAAGGTGCGACAGCGCTCGGTGCAGACGCGGAAGGTGCAACCTGTGAGGCTGACGGCTGAGGTGCGAGTTGTCCCGCCAGTGCTCCGAGGCGACCACCAGCCTTCTCGATGACAGCACTCGTTGTTTGGAGAAGGTAAGCAGCCGCGGAATCGCCAGATACACGCCCGAACACGACACATCCCAACAGCGACGAACCACCGAGTCGGTTGGCACCATGAACACCACCAGCGACCTCGCCGGCGGCAAACAGACCTGGGATAGGCTTGTCGTCCTTTCCGACCACTCGTGACTCGGCATCGATTTCGAGACCGCCCATCGTATAGTGGAGAACCGGTGTCATGATCGCAACGTTGAAGTAGTCGTCCATAGTCCAATCCCCAGAAGAGAAGAACTAGGGATGCGGGTGAATCTCAGAAGCAAGAGCCCATTGATGTGACTTGCCTTCTTTCCGAAAGGATCCTTCTTGGCCTTGGCACCAGCGTTGTACGTGTCAAACGTCTTCTTGAGGTGTGCCGTCGAAATACCCATCTCCTTGGCGAGCGCCTCGCCGCTGTCAAACCGCTTCATCAAGCCACGACCGACGTAGTGTTTGCAATGCCATTCAATCTCGCGGGAGGCCTGGCCATTAAGAACAAGACGAATCGGGTACTGAAATGGAGCGATGAAATCAGTCGACTGGTCGACATCTCTGGCAGGGAAACACACCTTGCCGTTCTCCCAAATCTTGCCCGTCACGTAATCACGATGCTGAAGTTCGTCTACGAAACGGTCGCCGTTATTGTCCAAAAGAAGACCACCAACACCACGAAGAGCTTCGGCAGCAAGGAATTTAACCTTGGCGTCGGGCTCGTTGGGGTCAACGAGACCAGTCGGGTGTACCTGGACCTTCTCGAGGTCGATGGCGCTAGCACCGATGGCGATAGCCATTTTCTGACCGTCACCAGTGCAGTGATCGCCGTTGGTCGTGGGAAGATCATAATACTCGGAACGGTGTTTCTTCAGCAGCGAATCCGAAGTGAAGTCTGCAGCGTAACCTCCAGTGGCGAGGATGACAGGTCCATAAGCAGTCTCCGTCTTCCCGTTGCGGACGAACTCGACGCCGTTGACGGCGCCGGATTCGTCCTTGAGGAGCTTGCTGACGCGAGCCTTCTTGTAAATTTTGACTCGGTCGGGTTGACTGACCGCTAGATCCTCCAAGCGCTCCATCTGAGCATAGGTGATGACCTTGAGAATTCGCAACGTGAGTACGAAAGGGGAAGTTGGAGACGGTCCCGAACACACCATTCCGGGGAACTGGGCATTGCCTCTGTGTGTGCGAGGCTGGCTGTGACCACCGAGGCGCGCAACCTTGGAAAGGTCGAGGCCGAACTTGTTTTGGAGCCAATTGACGGCATCACCAGACCGACCCGTGAGGACCCGAATAAGGTCGTCCCGAGCGAGTTCGCGAGCCTGGAAAACCGAAATGAGACGAGGCTCAACACCAACGTCAAGGCAAAAAGGGGACTGACAGATCGTTTTGTGTCCTCGAAAAAGACTTTGGCATTGTCCGGGATGCCGGCTTCTTGCTGGGTCTGCGT
Organism: Strobilomyces dryophilus; assembly: GCA_038089955.1. NCBI lineage: Eukaryota > Fungi > Basidiomycota > Agaricomycetes > Boletales > Boletaceae > Strobilomyces > Strobilomyces dryophilus. Next base: position 10,891 of record JBBPLT010000258.1, on the reverse strand, counting down.
ACCTGCGCCATTGATGCCGGAGGTAGCTTTGGTAGAGTTGCCACCCATGAAGCTGAGGCACAGCATTCGTTAACGGAGAAACGAGACTTCGGGAGAATCGCGCACCCTTGCTTGTCAAGCAACAGTACATTTGCACCGCGTTCGAGGAGAGTATGTGCTGCTGAAAGACCGGCGAGACCACCACCGACGACGATGACTTGGGCCATTGGAATGCGAAGACGTGAGGGGGATGATGGAAGTTGGGGTTCAAAGAGTCTCGAGTGCGCTGGCGTCGGCCTGTATAGTACCGACAGCCAATCAGAATCGAGCTTATTGGCCGGAACACGTGAATTTTTCCCTTGCTGCGTTGCCCTGTGAAAAAATGAAGGGCATTCTAACCGCCTCGGGAAGGGCCATCACTCCGAGCAGTGCGCCTAGTCTCCAAGCACATCGCAGTAGGCGTCCAACCACCGTCCATGCTCGTCGCTGCCCCCTTTCGCATAGGTTCTGTGACCACGATGCCCGCGACCCTCTGCCCGGTCGGCTTCCCATTTTCGCCGTTTCCGTTCTCGAACAGGTCCCCGGCGGACTCCCGGTATATGATGCGTTCCCAGTAAATGGGCGGACTCTGCCATAGCGATTTGTCCGGATTCCGTGGGACTGGCAGCCGAGGGTGGAGTCGTGTAATAGGTGGCATTAGAGTGGATGAGACGCAACATGACATTGCGAACGGAAGATCAAGACGTCTTAACTGCTATGTTGTACCCCCGCCGTTCGCTTCTCCTCTGCTCGAGTACATCGTGCGGTACTCGCGGGAAAAATTGGACAAACAGTAGGTCTGTGCCTGCGTAGATTGTCAGCGACCTGACGAACCAGGAAATCGCAGTGTTGTTACTTCGTTCCAGTGGAGCAGAAATCCGTCGGCAAGACCTCATGTGATGCTGATCCCATTCTATTGTCGTCGGTATTCAGCTTCTTCAAATCGGACCCACAGCTCTTGGACAGTGGAATCGGCGATGGGCATATTGTTCCATTCGGCTACGTGTTCTAGACTGCTGTGATCTGGATGGACTTCTCCTCTCACCTTCACGTTATCTAGGGACATACGCAATCCCAGTCTTGCATGTTATGGACGGGGGTCAGTCGAAAACAGTACTTCTGAAGCTCGTGCAGACTCGGGAGCATTCTTACGGGAGCAAAGTCCTAGAAGGTTCGATGTGATGAGTGATCCACGCGTTCCACGGCGGTTTGTATACTCACTCACGTCTTGATGGATGGTGACGCTATTTTGTAGAATGTGGCTTCGCGAGGGTCGACGTTCCTCTGTTGCAACGAGACACTAAGCCAGCAGGAAATTCTCGATTGCGATTAGACAGTACCCCACTCCGACGACAACGACCCGGTCTAAAAGCTTGCTCATGTAGACCGTCGGGCGACTCGCATGATCGATGATCGCCTGACATGATGCCTAAGCAAAGTATATCTACCCGGCACGCATCCGTAGGTCAATTAATGTCCAGGAACCGCGCATACTCTCCCAGGACGTCGCAGCAAAGTCGCACGATGTCGTCCATGCTCATCTCTGCCCCTTTTTTCAGGGGTTCCATCACAACGAGGTTCCCCACTCTCTGTCCGGTCGGCTTCCCGTTTTCGACATCTCCGTTCTCGAACATGTCCTGGTGTGCCTCGACGTATGCGGGGTATACGATGCGTTCCCAGTACATGGGAGGGTCCCGCCATAGCGATCCCTCTGGGTTGAATTGCACTCCAAGATGCGTAGCCGAGAGCGGAGGTGCGCCGGGAGCGGCGATTAAGAGGGTTTCAAACGTACGGACCGAAAATCAGCGGTGATCCGTGGTATTAGCGAGGGGTGGTGCGGGGAATGAGTCAATGACTGCACACGAGGGCATCGAGACGATCTTATGCTTACCTGCAGTGTGATATCCATGTCGTTCGTGTCTCCTTTTCTTAAGCACGTCGTGCGGCGCCCGTAGGAAAAATCGGACGTCTAGTTGATCTATGACCTCCTGACAGCGCGATCAGCGCGAGAGCTCCACGTCGCGATGAGACTACTTTATCCCAATAAAGCAAAAACCCGTCAACGAGTCCCCATACGATGCGGAATCCCTTCTTGCGTTGTTCCTCCTCGACCGCTAGAAACCGGGCCACCAGCTCTTGATGGGCAGCTCGGGAGAGAGGGATGTCTTTCTGTTCGTTTAAATGGTCATGACTTCTATGATCTGGAGGAATCGCCCCTTTCTCCTTTACGCTCTTTAGGAACGCACGCAGTCGGGGCCAATCGATAGCTCCCTGCGGGGCGTCCCAGTCTGCGACGTTATGAACTGGGTGAATCGGGACTAATTCCTCTGGCTGACGAGGACCCCACAGTCATGAGAGACGCGTGGGAACACGGACACAGCGAAGCAGCCTCACAGGAGCAAAATCCTATCGAGTTCAAGATCACCGTGAACGAGGCGTTTGGGCGTACACTTACATCTTGATGGATAATAACGCTGTTGGGTAGGATGCTTCGAAGATGCTTTGCGAGAGTTGTTTTTCCCGAGCATGTTGCGCCTCTGCAAAAATAAGACGATGAGCCTGTAAAAACTACAGATCGCGGAAGTTATTGATACCCCACTCCGACGAGGGCGACACGATACTTGAACTTGCTCATCTCGACTGCACGATGGGCAACTTCAAATGGGTCATATGGCTATGGATCTGGAATCGACTGGCGCTCACCACGATCGTTCTCTTCTTGGATCTGAAGTTTAATCGATGGTACGGAAAGTATTGAGAACCACTGAGTGAAAGTGAAGAAGTCGAACTGAATAACATAGCGGCCCGAGCAACCGGCTAACGCCGAATGGTCCATCATCTAGAGACATTCCCAAATCGGTTCTGATAAGATTCCATCATGAATCATGTGGAACTCCATACTACACAACGACGATTGATATCAACCCATGGCAGAAAGCCCATGTGGACTTTGTGCGCCGTAATACTCCTCGAGAGACTACAACTTCACTTCGAGCGACCCCACCCGAACCATCCGCGGGTCTTGTTCTCGGCATCGTGTGCTCGACGCGCAATCTCTTCCTTACCCTCTTCGAATTTCTTCTCAGAGCTGTCACGCACGTCGCCGATCTTTTGTTCGGTAGTGTTCTTCAGCTCGTCGAATTTGGTCTGCGCGTCATGTGCACCTTGTCGGGCCCGTCCGGTCAGATCCGTGCGTGCTTCTGTAGCCCGAGCGCGCGCCGTAGCGACGCCATCTTGTACGTTAGCCTACCATCCGTCGTTCGTGAACATTCGAGCGACCACACAAACTGAAACGACCAGATCGCTCACCTTGGCTTGCTCGTACTCTCGTTGACCCTGTCTCACAGCGCCCTCCGCCCTGTTCGCCCCCGCCTCCTCGACGTCCCTCAACCTCTTCTTGATCTCTTCTTCCTTGCGTCTCGCGTCCTCGCGATCGACCGCGGGCTGCCCGCGTGTGTAATAGTAGTACAGACCCCCGAGCGCACCCAAGGCAGAGAGAACGATGAACGTGTTGTTGCTTCCTTGTTGAGCGTGCTGCGTCTGACCTGGACCAGATTGCTTCCTGATAGACGACGGCAGCTGGGTAGCTAGCTTTTGAAAAGTCTACATGCGCACGGGTCAGCCACGCCGTTCAGCTCCACTCACTCGAAAGCGTACTAGCACTTACGGTGGGGGGGAGGCCCCGGGTGCGGGCGCCAAGACGCGGAACGACTGTGCTGTACATGACTATGGATGATGAAGACAAGCCACTGGAACGAGGTAGAGTTCCGTTGCAAGCATTTATACTTGCTCCTCCTAACTCGGCAATCCACTATGACGTCAACTCACGTGCACCAGGCACGTACTTTGAGACTTGGTTTGGAACGCAACGACTGTTTTTTTTTTTGATTGTTTGCGCGAGCCTGATTCAATATCAGTGTCATCGGTGAGCCAGACAGATACACCAGAGCGTACAGCGTCGATCCCCACTTCGCTTACTACTACGTACCGATTCTGTTAAGTTGGGATGCGAACGGCGAGTGCTTGATTTGAAACCGATCCTCCACTCCTCATCCAAAACGATTATCGACAGGAATCTATATTTCTGTGCGCGCAATTACACGGTCATGGTTTACTTCCTTTCTCCGGTCCAGACGACGTTAGGTCATATGCAAAGGAGATCAAGCCGATATTATAAGGGCCACGGGCACCTCGATATCTCGTTGCTGACTCCAGATCAAGGTCCACCCAGTAGTATGCTGACGCTGAGCAGCCTTACGCTTTACACTCTCCTGCTGGTAAACGCCTGCATGGTTCTTTGGTGGGTCAGAGGTTCGTTCCACGGCCCCCCAATGATCCAAAGTGCGCACGAGATCGTTCTGCATGATTTTCGTTGTTGATCGCTCGTAGGTTTCATGTGACGCGACTATCCGATCATGCTCGACGTCGGGGACCTCGATGACGCGAGTCCGCTCGTTTCGCTCTCAGGGACGGGGGACTGTCGACAAGACGTGGGCACCCTGTTCGCCCACTCGCCCGGTCTTTAGCGCATGCTTCTCAGAAATAATTGGCTACTCCCCGTGACGTTCGTGCACCAGCCTCACTGCGTACAAGAGCTCGAGCGCGCGTTCCACAGACCGCGATCGGACATGGTTTCCGAGGAACACCAACGACACTGCCTCAACTATCTATGGCAGACGTTGTTGTTCGAGGCGGTGGATACATTGAAAGAGGGCGAGTTCATGTTAAGAGAGTTCGATGTCAACAGGGTCCAGGGCACTGTCGTGTGTTGGGATTGGGAAATGGTGTACAGCGTGATGAACAGGGAATTTCGATGATGGAAGGGTCATACGAAGCGATGGACAAACCTTCCAGAATTGTAGATCATATTCGAGCCAGGATTGGTCGCGCGCAGCGCTGATGAAAAGGGTACTTGCCACCTGGCTGGTGATAGGCACAAGGCCACGAACAGCTTCGAGTCATAAGTGGATCATATTTCAAAAATATTCACCGCTTTTTCTACGGTAGTCACAGACCCACTAGATCTCTCTCCGACGATGAATCAACTTTCGCCGGGCTGAGAGCAGGGCGATAAATAGGGCACCGATTCGCGCCCATAATAGTATGGTTGGGGAGGCACCCTGTGCCGGACAGGAACGATGCATTGTTTGTTAGTTTTCGATCGGTGTTTTATTGAGTTGGCCGACTCCTTTTCAATGAAGTTATGACTCTACCTTAGGTGATCACCAGGACGGAGAGATTGAATCATCTTATACCAGTGATACGGGGCACCCCGGACATTCGAGTCTTTCGGATCCTTTCGCTGAGTAGGCTGAGTAGTATGAGTGTACCGCCTCGAACAGCCCGAAAGTTACATGCTCCTTTCCCGTGACATAACATGATTGCGAGTCGCCGCCCTATAGCTAGAGAACATGTTCGAGGACGAGTACTGATGGGAAAGACGGGCCTGTGATAAGACACTGTCAAGCTCGGCTTCAAGTTGCTGCATCACAAATACTATTTCCCTACACCAACTTGTTTCGACAAAAGAACTACTACAGCCATTTTTGCTCAGACACGAAGAAACACCTTCCATACTGCGTGACACAACCAGCCTCCGAGTCTTTTCACCGTTGACCAGGGCTCTGACAGAATCAGTCCCTTCCCCCAAGGAAACGCGGTGACCAAAGCCTGACAGAGATCAGTACATTTGCTCAAGAAACGGGTGAATGACACACACAGAGTTGAGCCATTGTCGTACCCTCACAGGACTACATTTCTGATCGCGTATTTGAGCCTCCTTCTGTTGTCTCTCCCATTGCGCAGCCACCTCTTGGGGAGGAATACCCTTCAGCAGCATCGGCAGGAGAAGCATATAATCCATGGTTCTCAGTAAATCCGCCGATGCAGTTTCGGTTTCTTTCAGTTCCTCATCGCTCGAATCGGAGTCGCCGCCTGTGAATTCGTCGTCGTCCTTGGGGTTGGTAGGGCCTTGGCCAGGACTGGATCGAATATAGTTTCCAAGAATTCTTCCAACATGGTGAGCAGAGGACCGGACTTCCAGCGCTTCGCGACGGCAGCCCCGTACATGAAGTCGGTAGTTCGGCACGGAACCAATCAGCAGCAACGTCATTCTGTGGAATTACGTGGAGTCATCTTTCCTTGGGTGGTTCAATATGCTGCATCGTCGTCCGCTTATCTGGAATGGGGTCATCCTCCACCTGAGGAACATCGGCGGGTAGCATCGCAAAGTTAGGAGTCTGAAGACGGCGCATGTTAGAGACGAGTGAGAAGGTATTATGCATCAGATTGTTTAACGTACCCTGAGGAATCCAATTTGAGCGGCGTCAAACATTCCATGCATCGTCCGTGCGAGAACCACTCCGTTTTCAATTGATACCATGTCGAAAAGAAGGTCGTGGTTCATCATAGAAGCTGGAGCGGTCCTCAATAACAAGAGAAATGTACTAAGGAAAAGGTAAGTGTCGCCCAAGGCCAGCAAAGATCAAATAGCCATACATTGTTGCCTTTGCTCTTAGGTATTATATGTGCCACATAGCAGGCTGCCGGTCCAGCCTTCGAGAAAACGCAGCTCTCATCGCGTCTGTAAACTTCTCTACGAAAGTTCGCTTGACTGATGACTGTGAAGTCGACGAAATGGTACCTGTCTATCATTGTTAGAAAACATCAGCAGAGCAGGAAACACAAGCTTACTGTCGGGTATACCAATATTTTCTGCGAGGTGTCGAAGGTGACGTTCTCGTAGTCGGCGGTTAGGCCTCCTTAAGTGGTGGAAAGGTGACCCTTGGCGCCACGCGCGGTAAACGTAGCGAAACAAAGTCACTCGAGAGGGCGCAAGGTTAATCTTCGGACATCTTCGCTCGGGATGGTGAAGGCGTGGATCCAATTTGTGGCGTCTAGATCTTGGATGCGCAGGTGGTTGCGAGTGCTGGTCACGCTGTCACACGGCATCAGACGTACCTCTGGGCTTTTTGTTTATCGACGTGTTGCCGCGGCCGCGGCAAAGCTTCGGTTCGTGGGTCCGACTCGGACATGAGGCTGGGTGCTGTATGAAATTCTTTTATGCGACTAACTTCTCATTATAATAGGGGCACAGACTAGGATTTTTGAACATCACAGGTCCTCCGTCGGCGACTCTGATTGAGGCTGTTGCAAACCTGCACCGGGCCTGAATCGGCCCCATTGCCTTCAGCTCCCAGCGGCGATGACCCACTTCACGACGGATACAATGCCAAGAGGCAGGGGTTCGCAGCGCCTTCTCAGTGCGGACAATGAACGCCTTGTGGCCCACCTAAAAGCGGTCCAGCTAAGCTCCGTCACAACGCATTTGGGCTGGCTAATGCGCCCCTGAGCCACACGACTACGTGTCATCTGTGATGGCCTCGGCATGCAAACATATATAATCCGAGGGTTTCGCCTCCAGTACAGCCAGCCCTCGATCTTGCACTCGCGTGCGTCCAACTCTCGATGCACCACCACGTCTTATTCTGAATTTACGTTGGACAGACAAAATGCGTTTTGTCCAGCCCATATCTTTGGTTCTTTTACTTTGTGCTCTCACATCCTCGATGCCGGTAGAATCGGGTTTGTCTGCTGAGGATGACGCGGTCAGCAACAGCAGTAAATGGATCCATTCTCCTTGTAAACCCTCGTCTGACCTCGCCTTTCTTTCTTTCTTGCGTGCTTAGACGCAGCTTAGGTGAAAGATGCGCCTGGTCAGTGGTCGAGCGATGATGAAACTGTTATTTATGGATAGTAGACAGCCTGTACGAGGTTTCTCTGCGGCTCATCCATTTTATTTATTTCACTTGTATCTGGCCCAAACATGTATCCATCTCAGATGTCACTTTATCATACTTAGGACCTTGCATGCGTGCCCTCCGTGAATCTTTAATCTGGAATGGATGTTTTACTGGCAATGCAATGGCACTTTTCGGCTGTCAGCTGATGTCTGGCGACGATGGATTAGTTTCAGCCGTCGTCCGTAGCAAGGACGGGATGCTCTGAGGCTCCGATGCCCCGATGTCTTCTTGCCACAGGGTCATTGGCAACTGATTTGCAACGGGTACTGAGAATCGGTCGGCACGAAGTGTCAGCCGACCGACTTGAGTATACGGAAGGAGCCTTACTTCCGAGCCAGCGGGCCATATACTTGATTTCTCATTTCATGCTTTGGACGCGATGGAATGAAGGATGCATAGGAGTGCCAATGGTCCAAGGTGGCTCGAATGACGCCAAAGCCACCGAAATCACCCGTTCGTGCGGTGTTCGGAAACTCTCGAATGGACCTCTATGCAAGCATCATCATTGCTTCCAGTGGCGCTGATTTCATGATGCTTCTCTGTACTAGTACATTGATTACGATGACAGGATACTCACTAGGCGAATGGTGTCCGCGTTGGTTTATATCGCAGCGCAGGCAACCCTGTCAAGCCACGGGCCATTCAGTGATTTGTAAACAGAAAAAACATCGATCATCCAGGAGGCGCTGTTATGAACTCGACCTTCGTACGCAGATGGCATGGAAGTTTTCTGGAAAAGATAACATAGTACACGACATGCAGAAACGACGATGCATAGCCCCCAGCTTACACCTCCTTGACCTTGACGGTACCCCGTAACAGACCAGTCTGGAAGGCTCGCAAGCTCAGCATCGAAGTTAGGACAATGTTTCTGTATACGCACCCGGCGAGCAGCAATGAGACCAACTTTTTGTCCAGGGACGGCAGAGCGGGCAATGGTCGAGGCTTTACCAATGTGTTGATGGTTACCACCGCCGTGAGGGTGATCGACGGGGTTCATTGCAACGCCACGCGTGCGAGGCCAGCTGAGTAGAAGGAACGATCAGAATCCTCGTCGTACGTGACGCGCACACGACCCTCACCTGTTGCGCTTCGCCTTGAATTTGTAGTACGCGCGGCCGGCCTTGAGCAAGGGCTTGTCGATACGACCACCCCCGGCGACGATGCCGACCGTCGCGCGCGCGCTCGCAGAGACGGTCTTTTTCGCACCGCTAGGGAGACGGATGCGAGTCTTGTGGTCTTCGGGGGAGTGACCGATGACGGTTGCATAGTTTCCAGACGTGCGAGCGAGAGCGCCGCGGTCGCCGACCTTCTCCTCGATGTTGCAAATAATGGTGCCTTCGGGGCATTGTCCCACGGGAAGAACATTACCAACGGTGAGGGCGGCCTTTTTGCCACAGTAAACGAAGGCGCCGGTGTGAAGGCCTTCGGTAGCGATGAAGGTTTCCTTGCGAAGTTTGTAGCGATAAGGGTCGCGGAAGACGACGCGTGCGAGAGGTGCGCCGCTGGACCAGGCATGCGTGAGCGACGGCCTCACCGAAAGTGAAATAGAGCTTACCGTCCAGGATCGTGGATGATTTCTTTGACTATGCCACGAATGTATCCGTTGCGTTCGGCGTAGTCGAGGGTACGAAGTTTCGCGGGGGCCTTGTTGTGGTGAGTGTGCGCCTTGAACTGGAGGCGCAAGGTAAGTGATTAGGTATATTCATGACGAAGAGCGACGTACGATGGCGTGCGAGCGCCTCTGTGCCCTGATGACCCGACCCATCGTCTACTCGCAACGAGGTTAGCAGGAGAAGAGGTACATCCAAGGAGATGCCACGCGATCCATCGTGAAACGGACACTTTCGCTCCAAATTTCGCGCGGATGCACGGAGAGCTGATCCTGGATGGATGGCGACGAGTTGTACTCACGTTGGAAAGTGTCTTGAAGCTGTCGTTGGCGTCGAGCGTTGGCCCGCGCTAGACTCTGCGCTGTATCCCGGAAAGTCCCGTCGGAGATTGAACGCAAAGGGCACAGCACCGACGGCCTCGACTACTACCACCAAGACTACGGACATGCAAACTATGACCACTGGATTGCCATTGTACCCAGGACTAGCACGCATACTTTTCAGACGCGGCCCGCTATGATCAACACCAGTGGTCCAGCTTCAGATCTCGTACTTCATATGCTCAATGGGCCACCAGTGACGTAGTTCCAACAGAACGTTTGCACCGTGCGTGCCCTGCTTGCTCTATTCCAGTCGTGTTCTTATCCATCCACTCTCTTATCTCGAGACAGTTGTCTCAGCAGGTCGCAACTCTTCATCTTTCCTTCTTGTGTTGCTGCCAGCGTAGATCCTCGGCTACAGTCCCTTGCGGAATCACCGCCGTCGTTCGAGGCCATTAATGAATTTGTTTCTGGTCTTTCATTCCAGTAGCCCTCAAGCTCGTCCAACACAGTTTCGTATGCCCCGATTAATTCACTCGCTTCCATCCTTCCTCTTACTGTCCCATTATTGGTCATGGTCATGGATCCCTCTTCCAGGCGCGGAACACGACGATTATGAGGACAACACGAGCGAATGATGAGCATAGCTGTGTCGAAGGAATCGAGGAACCTCATTGCTTACCCCATTTCCACCGACTCAGTTCCAATCTCCATGGGGGACTCGCCCGTGTGGCGCTTCGTGTGGCTTCCCTCTCTTCTGCTCCTTGAACTTCTCTGGTTCCTGTTATCATGCGATGCCCGCTCCCGTCCATGGGACCAACCACCGCGCCCAATCTGCTATCAAATTCAATGGATCTACTCTTTCGTACTCTACCCAAGACGTCCACGATCGCCACGCAGTCAATGCTAGTTCTTATCTTTTCTGAGCGTCCTCCGCATCTGCGACCTCGGGAGATTATTCATCCATAGAACCTCGCCGCCGTACGTCGAACTGGGCCTTTGCTGCGTTCGGTAGTTTTGATGATCGACGCCGTTATTTACCTTCTTACAGCTCATAGGTCCTGACAAGCCGCAGAGCCTCGTCTTATTGACACGAATGCTTTCAATGCTGCATGCGCGCAGAAATTGAATGTGGTGT
>JBBPLT010000257.1:0-37082 GCA_038089955.1 Strobilomyces dryophilus | reverse complement strand
GTGCCTCTCGGTAGAGGGGGATGGCCTCCTCAAGATCTTGCAATGCCCCAAGCTTATTGTAGCGAGTCTGGAGACAGCTAGCAATACCGTTCAAAGAAGATGAACGATTTGGGTGTCCTTGCGGGTGAAGTGAGAGTGCCTCTCGGTAGAGGGGGATGGCCTCCTCGAGATCCTGCAACACCCCGAGCTTATTGTAGCGAGTGGCGAGACAGCTGACAATATTGTTCAAAGAAAATGAATGATCTGGGTGTCCTTGTGGGTGAAGCGAGAGTGCCTCTCGGTAGAGGGGGATGGTCTCCTCAAGATCGTGCAATGCCCCGAGCTTACTGTAGCGAGTCTGGAGACAGCTGGCAAGATCATTCAAAGAAAATGAACGATTTGGGTGTCCTTGTGGGCGAAGCGAGAGTGCCTCTCGGTGGAGGAGGATGGCGTCCTCGAGATCCTGAGATGCCCCGAGCTTATCGTAGCGAGTCTGGAGACAGCTGGCAAGATTATTCAAAGAAAATGAGCGATGTGGGTGTCCTTGCGGGCGAAGCGAGAGTGCCTCTTGGTAAAGGGGGATGGCTTCCTCGAGATCCTGCAATGCTCCGAGCTTATTGTAGCGAGTCCGGAGACAGCTGGCAATACCGGTCAAAGAAAATGAACGATCTGGGTGTCCTTGCGGGCGAAGCGAGAGTGCCTCTCGGCAGAGGGGGATGGCCTCCTCGAGATCCTGCAATGCCCAGAGCTTATTGTAGCGAGTCCAGAGACAGCTGGCAATATTGTTCAAAGACAATGAACGATCTGGGTGTCCTCGTGGGCGAAGCGAGAGTGCTTCTCGGTGGAGGAGGATGGCCTCCTCGAGATCCTCCGTGATGCCCAACCGGTCGTAGCGGGTCCGAAGGTGAATTCCAAGCTGGGCGAGAGACACAGATCGCATGCCGTGGCCAGGTCTACAGTGTTCCAGTGCTCTGCGAGCGAGCACGATTGCTTCATCAATGTCCCTGGCCGTGGCCCTATTCGAAGCTTGTTTGAACGCGTCAGCAAGTGATTTCGCCTGTGAATGCAGCTGTGAAACTGGGACAAGTCAGTTCTCCTGCCAGTGTTTCCCACTAATTTCGAACAAGCACTTTGAGAGCCCATGCTATACGACCGGGCTGTCTCTGCTTCGAGGCTTCCTAAATGTTGCTATCAAGGATGTTCGTCATCGAGACCTTGCACGTCGAAAGATATATTTACCTTTTGATCCTATGCTGAATCCTCGACGAGTCGGAACGCAATTTCACCTGGGGGTCGATGGCGACGTTGGAGCACTGTGCGAGCTGGCCAGGATCCGAATTGAGACAACGAGGGATACACGCGTTCCACAGCAACCAGATGCTGCATGATGTCACGGACTTTGCATGCACCTCGGGGCTTGAACTTTGGTCGGTGATGATTCGGGAACTGAAACAGTATCCTTCGAAATCTAGACTCCCAGTCTCGCCCAACCGGAAACCACCGGTGCACCTCCACATCCTACATCAACGCACTCTCCGACCCGCTCACCTCCCCTCTATCGACGTCAGAAGCACGTCAAAACTCCGACACACCTCGCGCAGTCTCCAAACCGACCAACCGGCGATCGCCCGTCAGCCCACGCTACCGATCCAAGCAGCAGATGCGCCGCGCCTCGACCCAGGGTCCCGACTGCCCACCCAACGTCTCCAATAAAGCCCCCGTAAACCTCACCTATCCCCTCGGCGACAAATCCCGGTCCTGCCGCCCACCGATGGAACGAGCGGACCCGACTTGTTGCACCCGTCCACACCTGGGGGTGACCTGTGATCTACCATCGACGTGAGCCAAGCGCGACCCCATCGACGGACGAGACAATCTTCCAACCGATGAGTTCTAACACGCCAGCCAACGTGCTGAGCTGTTCGAACCAGTCCAGAAACCGTCACAGCTTGCTCCGCGTGACGTCTTCCTTGGATTGCCGGATGACGTGGAGCGGTATAACGAGACGAGAACGCAGGCGAGGGCTCGGGAGCGCCGTATTTCGTATCTTCTGTACCACTTCGTGCGCCGAGTCGACCAGCCGCAGGAAGCGGTAATCTTCCTTGGACAGTTGCACTGACTAGTGTTCGATCAGAGTCTGATGCAACGTCAGCCAGCACACCCGACAATGCGTGTCGAGGTCTGAATCTTGCCCAACATGGAGCGCCACCTCTGACGCTGCGTCGGATCAGCCGAGCCGAGTTCGACGGCACATTGTTCGAGATTGAAAGACTGGCCCAGCCAGGAACACGCGTGTCCATGAAGACAGGCATGCACGCATGCACGATCGATGATCCAGCGGAACTCTTCGGAGAGGAACGCCTCGAGCGGGTGGAACACAGATCTCGTCTCGTGCATCAGGGATCTGTCGAATTGTTCGCGACAATGCAGGGTCTGAGCAGGCACGAAGAACGGAAGGGGCACCTACTTCGAGCGCGGCCGTGGCGTCTTGGAGGATGAAGTCGCGTGTGGTTGCATGCTGTAGCTTAGACAAAGTTCTGGGCGACGTCGTAGAAACCGTTGCCGGCGGGCAAGCACAAAGTGTGTGCGAGTTCGTCGGCCATAACTCGTTGACGTCGTTGCAGACGAGGCAAAGGGAGAGAACGTGGGCGTCAAAGGAGATCTGATGAACCCATTTCGACGGGTCGAAACATGGAAGCCAAGAGCTGCTCGGCGCCTTTGAGCTTTGGCATGGCCGTCTCCCACCGACCAGACGTCACAAGCAACGGTCTTGTGTGCGACGGCGCCAATGTGGGCTGTGCGCCGCAACGACGACGACGAGGGATTCAGAGGTGTTCGGGATTGCATCTGCCGAGCGTAAGTACTAAGTGAAGGCTACAAGTGAAATGGTTTGTTTCGTCGGGTGGATGTCCCGATTTGGCCACCGATATCCGCCTTAGACACCTTCACCCTTGCCGTGTACTTTTACTGCATTTCATTCGACAGCGATCCAGTGTGCGTCTCCACAGCGGGTCACACCATCCTTGCGCCCGCCGCGCTCTGCACACGAGGGACGAACAAGGAGACACTGTGTACTACGCGTCAGCAAATCGGCTCCGTCGTCGAGCTCAGCCATCAGGCCCTCAGAACTGTTATCCTGCCACATCGCACCACTCCACAACCTCGTACCTTATGGAAACAAACACCTTCCATCGTCTTGCTTGGCCGACCTGAGTAAACTATTACCCCGTCAGGTGGTTCCCCTTAGACTCGCCGCGTAGCAAGATAAGGCGTGCAACTTTCCGAAGCCCAAGAACAGACACGTGAGGAGAGGCTCATAATGCGCATGAGGATGCAGGTATGTACAAGTCGTCCACGTTCGTACTTCAAACTATTCCCTTTTACCAACTGATGACAACGCATCCCCAGAAGAAATTACTGAGACGCGAACTCGCCGACGCTCAGCGTGTCGTCGAGGAGTAAAACGAGTTGCTACTAAGAGCGAGTACGTTCCTCGTTTCAGACCCTCACGCTCTGTCGATGACCGTGTCCATTAGACAACGAAATCGCACAGGAATTCACTCCGAACGCGCAATCGACGAGGGAAAGCAGATTAAGAGTACGATCCTTGCTGCACTCCCTCATGCTCCGTTTATGACCGCATCCGTTAGACGACGAAACTACGCAGTTCGATGCTCAAAAACCAGACGCTCTCGATTTGGGAACGTTTTGCGGGGAAGGCTTTAGAAATAGTAACTTGCAATCGAAGCTGTTCGCCGCGACCCGCTTTGTACCCCTGTATCCACTGGTCCACTGCCGTCAGCCTGAACAGGAGCACCACACGGGGCTGTCGGAGACGGGCGACGTGCCGACGTGCCGACGTGCGTACGTCTTTCTCTCCATGAGCGCCGTTTGGACAAGGCGAAGGGAGTGACGGTGACAGAGGTTCAAGATGGGACGTTGGATCGTTGTTCGCTACCCTGCCGACCGTTTTATCCCCGAAAACTTCGTCGTCGACATCTTCATAGTCCAGAATTATGGAGGGAGTTGGCGTGACGCTGTCATCCTCAAACACACCGCTATGTGCATCCTCGTGCTCCAGGATTCCGCCCAACCAAGGATGAATGTCTCGATACAGAACCCCGAACCGAGTGAGGTCGTATTTCGTCTTGATTTCTACCACCCCCAGAGGATTGGTCTCGGTGCGATAAGCGCGAATCGCACCGATAACAACAAGCGCGAGAGTCGGAACATCATGCACGAAGCGTCGCCCGGCTCTCAGCGAGCTACATACGAAGACAGTCGTAGAGTCGGAATGCTGTATCGAGGTCAAAGCCTGAAGAAATAACTTCGAAGTAGCGATCGTTGTTTCCATCTCGGCATTACCTTGCTTGAGAAGGTTTCTCTCACCCCATAATTCATCAACTCACCACAGAAAGTTTTTCCTTTTTTGTATTTTCCTTTTTTGTAAAATTTAATTTAATTTCATTTTCGCACCAATATTTGCCGGTCAACACAGCCAGATACACATTTTCGACTTTCGTAACGTTGCTGAAAAGCAACAACATCATATGTAGTCCACCCTCACTGTGTCTTTTACTGGCAGCTGTTTGTAGGCACGACAGGTGCTGGTGGCTCGGAGCTTGCCAGGCTTGAACTGTGTCTCATGTGCAAGGGCCATGGTCTTTCATTTACCCAGATTGCCCACAACACCCCAGTTTGTGTGTCTAGCTCTCCATTTTCAGTTTGTCTCGTACGCGGGGTGCTCAATGCACATCGTGTCCAGGGTGACTTTCAATAACCTCAGCTGCTGGCTGTTCAGGTGCGGGGGGCAAAGCTGCGCCCTCAGTTTCGATGGCATTTCCGCTCGCTCCAGGTCTCTGTGCCTCGGCCTTTACTGAGCAGTGTTTGTTTCATCATGAGCTTGTGCCGCAACTGACTCCTGTCTCTCTCCTCAAGTTTTTCATGTGAGGAGTTCGTTATGCCGCCGCTACCACCTCTTGCTGAGCCCAACCCCTTGTCAGAGGCCCCCACAAGTCCCACACTCGCTTACCCCCGACCTCGTGTCTTTTTCCAGCCCAATTGCTCGACCCCCTCGTTGAGTCCAGTGAGCCCACAGCTTGCTTCGTGCTGCCACCGCCCTCTTCCGAGCCAGATCGCTCGACGGCTCCCTCTTGCGTCCCCACCACCCTCTTTCAACCTCAATTGCTCGGTGGTCGCTGCTGCCGTGTTTCTTGGAGCCTTATAACTCCTTTCGCATCGCCACAGCCCCTCTTCATGCCAGAGGTCGCTCAACGCCTCCCATACTGTGTTTCATCAAGCCCCACAGCTCATTCCACGCCCTCGTCGTCCTGTTTCGAGCCCAATCGCTTGACGGGCGCCCTCGCCGTGTTTCTTCCACGCCATCGCCCTTTTTCAAGCCTGATCACTCGACACTGTTTTCCCGAGTCTCGAGGCTCTTTGGAGCCCAAGCACTCTTCAGTTGTTCCTGCGGTGTTTTATCGAGCCAGAACGCTTGCCGGTCCCCTTCACCACATTTTTTCCATCCTGGTTGCTCGTCGGTCGCTCTTACTGTGTTTTCTTGAGCCCGAATGCTCACCGGCTGCCCCTATTGCGTTTTTTCCGGGTCTTAGCACTTGCCTTTGCTTGGTCGCTCCTACCGCGTTTTTTCGATCCCGCTTGATCGCCAGCCTCTTCGAGCCTGATCACTCAGCAACTGTCCCCCTTTTCTCGAGCCCGACCGCTCGATGACCGCCCCCACCATGTTTTTTCAACATTGACACTCCTTTTCGAGTCCGATTGATGTATTATAAGTAGTGAACTCAGCAAGCTTTTGATATCATCCTTGTTCGCTGGTCAGAATTATGGCCCAGGTAGCAGGGGGGAGGTCTTGGTTTCAAGCCATCGCTGGACTGATGCCAATATCTGAATCTCATTTTTTCGACCATTTTCTTTATCATTATTTTGACCATCATCAAGCAAGGTTTTTGCCGATGCAAGTCGGCATTCCGAAGTCTGAAATACATGCAGGAAAGAAACATGTCTCGCTTACATAATCAGCGACTCGAGCCCTTCCTCGCCACGTCGGACGTCCTCCACCCCAGCCGTGCATCCACACCCCGTTCCCTGCGAAAAACAAACATTTGTTGTACCTGCCATCCACCGCGGTTGACGCCATGTCGTCTGGCAGGCTGCTGCAGCACAGTCACCCCCCCAGCCGTCTGCTCATCGCTCCTCAAGACCCAGCCAGACACCATCCCGCCGATAGATGAGCTGGAACTACTCCACGCAGAGCTACAGTAACTCCGGCAGAAGATGCTCGAGCGCGTCAAGAAGGCCGGCGATGGCCTCGAGACGATCGAGGAGTCCATGCGGCAGGCCCAGGAGAAGGTCAATGGCCCTCTCTGCTCGAACTGTCGATGATTCTTGAAGCCGTTCTTTCCCGGGCAACTCTCTGCGGAGGAGCAGGTATTCGCTTATTAGTCCCCGGCGCAGGTGATCGAGGCTGCAAAGATCCGCGTTGGAGGAGGATGCGTCGGCAGGCTCGCGATGGCCATGGGGGTAGGACCTCGATTACTCGCCAAGGGGCGGGTGAGGTTCGCTGGGGCGTTCCTGGGGACATGGGGAGGACTCTGGCAGCGTCGGGCCCATATTCATCTCCTAATCCTAACCGTCTGTCGCTGCACGCCGCCGCGTCGCAGGTTCTCGCGTCATGGACACAAGCCCGTCTTCGCGCGTCGTCGTGCTCGCCCTCGTTACCGTCACGGTCCCGATGGAAATCGCCGTCTTCGTCGTACTCCGCGCGTTCGGGTGGCCCAAGCTGCATCGTTCATTGATTTCCTCTTGCGCCGTGATCGAGGCATCGCAGCGCAAAGCGTGGCTGCCACACTTTGATCAAGTAGATATGATCACGTTCTTGGCTTCGGTGGCGTGCTGAGATGAACGGCAAGATTACTCAAAGACGAGGAACAATCAGGGTGTCCTTGTGGGCGAAGCGAGAGTGCTTCTCGGCCGAGGATAATGGCCTCCTCGAGATCCTGCAATGCCCCGAGTTTATTGCAACGAGTGCAGAGACGAACGGAAAGATTATTCAAAGACAAGGAACAATGAGGGTGTCCTTGTTGGCGAAGCGAGAGTGCTTCTCGGTCGAGGATAATGGCTTCCTCGAGATCCTGCAATGCGCCGAGTTTATTGTAACGAGTGCCGAGACAAATGGAAAGATCATTCAAAGACATGGAACAATGAGGGTGTCCTTGTTGGCGAAGCGAGAGTGCTTCTCGGTCGAGGATAATGGCCTCCTCAAGATCCTGCAATACCCCGAGTTTGTTGCAACGAGTGCCGAGACGACAGGAAAGATCATGCAAAGACAAGGAACGATCAGGATGTCCTTGTTGGCGAAGTGAGAGTGCTTCTCGGTCGAGGATAATAGTCTCCTCGAGATCCTCCATATCGCCGAAATGGTCATAGTGGGTCTGAAGATGAATTGCAAGCCAGGTCAGAGACACAGATCGCATGCCGTGGCCAGGTCCGCACCGTTCCAGTGCTTCGCGAGCAAGCACAATCGCTTCCTCAATGTACCTGGCCGTGGCCCTATTCCCTTGATCGAACGCGTCGGCAAGTGACTTTGCCCGTGAATGCAGTTCTGAAACTGTGGCAAGTCAGTTCTCTCATTTTCCAGTAATTCTGCGCAAGTACTTTGTGAGTCCATGCGGCCAAGTGATTGAGTTCGAGTTGCTCCTTCTTCAAACCTTCCCGAACGTCGCTGATAATCAATGTTCAAGGATGTTCGTCATCTCCACCTTGCACGTCGAAAGATTGATTTACCTTGAAATGCTCAGTCGTCAAACGCAATTAGGCCTGGTGGGTAGTGGTAACGTTGGAGCACCGTGCAAGCTGGCCAGAATGCGAGTTGAGGCAACTTGAATGAAGGATACACGTGTTCCACCGCAATCGGATGCTGTGTGGATTTTGCATGCACCGAGCTTGAATGGCTGATGATGGAACTGAAGCAAAACCATTGACTACGAAAAACAAGGAAATCTACGCGCCCCAGTCACACCCAACCGAAAACCACGACTGCACCTCGCCATCCACAGGCTCAATGCCCTTGTCCGACCGGCCCATCTCCCCTCTATGGACGTCGGAAGCACCTCGAAACTCAGACACACCCAAACCGACCAACAAGCGACCGCCCATCAGCCCACGCCCACACCGATCGTAGCAGCAGACGCGGCGCTCCTTGACCTAGAGTCACGACCGCCTGCCCTTGAACGTCTCCAACAACGAACCCGTAAACCTCACCTATCCCCTCGGCAAGAAATCCCGGACCTACCGCCCACCAATGGAGCGAGCGGACCCGCCTTGCTGCACCCGCCCACACCTGGAGGTGACCAATGATCTGCAATCGAAGTGAGCCAAGCGCAACTAGATCGGCGGACGAGACGACCTTCTAACCGGTGGGTTCTGACCCGCCAACTAAGGGTCGAACTGTTCCAACGAGTCCAGAAACCACAACAGCTTGTTACACGTGGCGTCCTGCTCGGACAGCCGGATGATGCGGAGTAGTATGGACGAGTCGAGAACGCAGGCGAACTGGGGACCAAAGGCACGAGGTGCCGAAGAGGGCTCTGGGGGCACCGTCTTTCGTATCTTCTGTACCAGTTCGCGCGCCATGCCGACGAAGGGCAGGAAGCGGTGATCTTCCCGGACAGTTGCGCCGACAAGAGTGCGATCAGACTCTGATGCAGTGCCAGCCAGCATACCCAACGATGCGTGTCGAGGTCTGAACCTTGCGCAAAACGAGCCGATCACGGAGCGCCTCCTTCTGTGCCTCGAACACTACGTCAGATCAGCCGAGTTCGACGGCGCACCGTTCGAGATTAATTGTGAAAGACCGGTCCAGCCAGGAACACGCGCGTTCCAACATGGATTGGACGCAGAGCACGGGCTTCTGCCTAAGGCACGTCACACTTTTCCCTCTGTCTGCCAAGCGCATACCCTGAGGACGACGGTGACGAGCGCGAGCGATTTCCGCGGGTCCGCATCCCGGTCTGCCACGACAGCTCGGTGGAGATGAGTAGACAGTCTGTGGGAGGGTGTGCTCAGTGTGCCACTCGGTGAGGATGAACACGGGAACACAGCTGGCAATCACGATCGGGGATCCGGCGGGCATCTTCGGGGGGCGACGCCTCTGGTTGGTTGTCTAATCCATCACAAGTAGACTGCCATCGAACTGCGGTTCGCCGACCTTCGAGGGGGGTGGGGTCCTTATAGGGTAGCTTTGCGGAAGAAAGTGAGCATCTAAGAGAGACTAGATGTCCTGATTTGGGAATGTTTTGCCACGGCTCGCCTCGACCGTCACTCGACCCATGCATTCAAGACCGGCATCTCGTCGACTCCACCGCCGCATACGGATCCATTCCATTCAGCAGCAACCCCGTGTGCGCCTCTACGACAGGCCACACCATCCTCTCGCCTGCCGTGCTCCGTACACTCGTCGACGTCTTCCCGCTCGCCCACATCGTGATGCCAAACCGAGCCAAAGCAGTGCACTTCATGGGCATGGAAGGAGAGAATATGTAGGTGACGACGCGTTTTGTCCAGATAGGGCGAGGGGGAAAGATGCTGAGACAGGCTACAAGCTAGGGCTCTCGCCACCCAGAAAAGGCGCTTTTCGGAAACCACGGTGTGTATCAATAGTCCCGATCTTGTTTTCACGCGAATTTATGTCTCTAGCTCGGTCCGAGGTCAGAGGAACGAACGAGAACGAGACATATCGTTTCCTTTGGGGGACACATGTACTACATGTCAGCAAATCAGCTCCGTCGTCGAGCTCAACCATATGGCCCTCAGGACTCATCGCACGACCACAACCTCGCAGCTTACGGGAACAAAAAGAAATCACCAGACGCAACTCGGCTCCCTTGCCTTACTCGAGCAACCCATTACTCCATCCGGTGGTCTTTTTGCTACTTTCCCCTTGAACTCGCGGCATAGCAAGATTCACTCCTACCACCTGACGACAACGCATCTTCAGAATAAATTATTGAGACGTGAACCTGCCGATGCTCAGCGTGTCGTCGAAGAGCAGAGAGAGTTGCTATCAAGAGCGAGTACGTTCCTCGCCTCAGACCCTCACGCTCTGTCGATGACTGTCCGTTAGACAACGAAAACACAAATCTTGAAGAAGCAGCATCGCTGAGTCTGATTACGCAGTGGACGAGCAAAGCACGGTGCGAGTCACTTCACAAGTCTCACATGAACGCGAGTGTGTTCCTTGCCGTACCCCCGCATACTCAGTTTATGACCGCGTCTGTTAGACGACGGAACTATGCAGCTCCATCAAGCCACCGAAGAACCTCGTGATGACCTGGAGATCTACAAAAGGGAGATTGAGTAGTGGAAGTGTTTGCATGCCGCCAAAAAGACCCATCACTTGGGCAGGCCCGGGCGTGGAGTTGACAATTCTGAAAGACATGACGGCCTATTTGTATCGCTAAGTGTCGTCCATCATACGAATGGCGAGTGACCAACGCTGGCATCAGGCCGCGTTGGAATATGAATATGTGCAAGTGACGAGCTTGAATCCGCAGGCGATACGTCGGGTAACAAGCGTGCTGCGGGCGGACGGGGCGCCTGGCATTTTCTTTAGACGTTTATGACGCTTAGAATGATTGTGGCAAATAAAGCTGTTTCGCAGCAAGAGCGGCCACCTCATGATCCTATGTTCGCGTGGGTTGTGCTGAAGGATGAAATCCTCAAGCAGAATTCGAAAACTGATCTACCGTGCTTGTATCGCGGGATCGTTTCCTCTGCTTGATACTGATTCGAAGAAAGACAGCCTACGTCCGCATCAGACGCCAAGTCTGTGGCTTGGAAGGTCGGATTGTGGTTAGGTGCGTTGTGTCGGTCGGGAGCTGTTTAATCCGTCATTTTCTCCTAGAATGTAGCGGTCAACGAGACGCAGATCACGACCATTGAGCAGAACTACAGAGTCGAGCGATGAACTCGTCGATGGACGCCCTCACAGCCCTGATCCAGAGCCTCAAACATCGAGTCTCTGGCGACCCCGGGCCTGCACCACGAGACCCAACTTGAACTGATGGACAGCGTCGTCAAACACCTGCGGATTCATCCCAAGTCGATCATTCGTTCTCTGAAGCAATGATCATTTTAACGTTGCAGTGGTTCACAGACCTGATCACGGCCAATTGGTGTATGTCAACCGATTACATCAAAGCCAACATCCCCGCTCAGTGCCTCCTTTCAACATCAAGGACTAGACAGAAGATAAGTGACAAACTGTTACCTGGAGGAGTCGTCAGAACGAAATGTGAGCATCAACAATGGAATCCCTCACAATCATCAGAAGACGTACAAGATTCAATTGTTGAATGTTCATCTCACTCCTCTGTTGGAGGAGGGTGCAACTGGGCAGCACGTTTTACTAGCACATCCGTTTCACTGCTAGGTACCTAGCAGACAGTCAGTCCCAACCACGGCACACTGGGCCATAAGGACGAGGACGCACTGGGGAGGCGATGACCACATTAGCGGCAATAAGAGCGAGAAGAATGGAGATGAACTGCATGTTTGGATTTGAGGAGTGTGGAATGGCTGTCGTATGGGCATTCCATGTTTAAGAGGCCCCTTTTATATTCCGCCCACAATCTTAAGGCACGGAGGTAGCAGGCAGAATATTACCCTCTGGTGCTTACCACGCTGATTATAAACATTGTTTCTCTTCCTGCCATGTTTGTTTGGCTTTGAAGACACTGGTTTCGTTCCTGACATCAAGGGCACGACAACTGACGTGCGGCGTGATAGGCGGTCGTGCTCTATGATACTTGTCTGCAAATTCTAAGCGCGGAATGAATGTTCATTTCAGACGAAAAAGGAATAGCCTTCACTTAGAGCTTAGCAAGTCGCATAGGTTCCCAGGAGCCGATGGGAGAGCATACTCGGTTGCGAGAGTCCTCAAGCGATATACTCTGCCTTGCAGATGGCCCTGTTCCAACTGCTGTTCTCGTTTTTGGAATTCTGAAGTCCACACGATTCTGGAGCCGATACATGTTTCAGTGATGCATCATCTTATTATTCATCCATTCCACCACATGTAACATGTTGCAGTGTTTGCCTGTGCTGGGGACGTGGCGAGCCGACTTGGTTGATCTCAAGGTTTGGGCAGTGAATAACGAGTGCTTCTGTGACACATCAAACTGGTTCCATTTTCCTTGCCGGAATCCAGCAATCAGTATCTGGAAAGACAATATTTGCCATCATACACAGCGTTTAGTCAGTCATACGCTGACATAGGTCGAAACATCTGAACTGACATGTGATACACAGACGTGGAAGAGCATGAATCTTGCTTACATATCTTTGGCAGTTTCGTTGACGTGTAGACTCCAAGTGGTACGTACAGTAGAGTTTCCTAAAATACTGTGAACGAACAAAGGAGTGGGCGGGTGCATAGCATGGATAGGCAGAGAAGGGATAGTACTAGCAATGGTCCGGCGACCGACCTTTACCGACATGACGTTGCAAAGGTTACAACCTCAGGTCGTAGGAGATAGGCTTACTAGCATCCAAAGTAAAGCATAGTTCCCCAAATTCATAACAGCCCAAGTCCCGGTCAACCACGGTAAGCAATGGGTGGTGGCATCCAGCCATCCATAATATAGACGCAGATAGGGCATAGTCTAAATGTTCAGTGGTACAATGATAGGGTGGGTGTCTAGGACCGTGACTAGCCCTGAAGATAATTATGATCTAGTCCTTGTCTCGTAGAGTCGGGGTTAAATGTCGCCGGGATGTGCTTCAAATTAAAGACTGGGACTCGGTCGTATTATGGTGTATCATTCGAGCCGCGGAAAACATGTCCGAAACTCGCCCTAGGCCTTATAACGATAAGCTCTGAATGGTGTGTACGCACTGTCATCTGAATGGTCTCAGTGCCTCCGCCAGGTCCAGACACGACGCGGAAGGAAATATGCGTATTGATAGAGCTCTGCGAGTGGGCGGAGGCCGTCATGTCCGCTAGGAGAAGACGAAGACGCGTCGGGCGACGTTATGAGGTGCGGAAGTTCTGACCTTGTCCCTTCGCGGGTTGACTTCCGCCTGGTATGCATGTATGCGTGTCTTCTGTGTGCGGGGCTGAGTATGAGTATGAGAGGAGGTGGGACGGAACTGCGTACGTCACGGTATTGGCGCTGCGGATAATGCGTTGACGCGCATCGCGGGCTGGACGTGTTGCTTGGAGAGCTCTGGCGTGTTGTCTGCGTCGCTCGTTCCTGCATCTTTCATCCTCACAAAAAAAGACAAAACATCAGCTGAGGAACGCGAATACCGAAGATGACGTCGACGAGTCGTTGCACAGCACTGAACTATTTACTTATCTGGTCCTTCAAGCCGCCTATACGTGACCGGCCGACCCCGATCGTCGACTGGCCACTCAACGAAGCAGGGAAATCAACGCGCCAGTCGGAGAGAATCAGTGCCAACACGTAGAGCTCACCCGGGGCGCGCGCATTTTCTTGAGACACTCGTCGTCTCAGATCAAGGCCATGATTCGTGAGGTCGGTACGGATTCGATCTAGGGCATCGCATACGATCCCGTATCTCGTCCGGGCGCGTCGAACCTCCTTGTTCATCCTCGCGGCGCGCACCGACTGCCAAGTCGTCCAAGTCGCGCAGCGATGCGATAACAAGGGCCACGGACATTTGAAGAGCAACGTGGCCGTTGCCGTGGATGAGACGCTCAAGGGCTCCCGAGCGTAATATGAGTGAATTCGCCACGAAAAAGGCCTTTCTCGAGGACGCGATGGAGTATGTATTCGAGGGTGAGGATGGACGAGATCGTAGACGAACTGTGTGGTAGATGTTGTCTGTTGTTTACCGAAGAGACTCTGGATCATCGGAACAACTACCGAGGGCATTTTCGAGGGGACAGGAGCGAAAGCCAGCCACCGTCTCGTCTCCCGAGAGCTGCCCGTCATCGATGTCAGGGACCTATCCAGAGCGACGATAGCGCGTATGCCTCCGCGCGCGCGGTGGCCACAGCGGCACAACCCCCGACGCGAGCTGGGAACCTGTACAAGCGGTCGAGGGAAAACGGAGACGGCTTCTCGTCGTCATCACCGACACCAGCCCTATTTCCATTTCGTACCTCCGAGCCTCGCGCCCTCGTATATGACCCGATGCCAGCGCTCACTCCACCCCAAGCCATGCCCCAAAGACTGGCGTTCACGAACCCCTGCGTGTAACACAACAGCGTCCAGTGCCACGGACGCCATCTCCCCTGGGAATCTCACCTGACGACCGTCCGGCGACTCGACCTCCGCATGGGCATTTCGCGGGCAGCGTGTGCAGCGAGGGCGACGGGGGCTACCGCAGTCAGTCTCTACGGGGCTGCATTCGAGAACGCAGAGAGCTGACTTAAGCGGGTCGAGGGGACCAGAGGTGTGCTCCGAGCGCGCTTTGGACGGACGGCGCCTCGTGCGTCGTCTAGCCGGTGCGACTCGTTCGTGGGCATGATATCACGGCAGAAGTACTTGGACATCGACAATTCGGTCCTCGTGGACGCCATCCCACCTTCGCCTTTCTCTTCTCGGATCCTCTGGGATGAAAATTGCTCATTATTTTTTGGGACAGCGTCGCTGTTGATCGTGGAGCCCAAGCGCAATCTACGTGATCGATGTCGGGCAGAGCGACGGACCGTATCAACCAGAAGGTTATATGGTGAGCGAACCGTGGGGACGTCTAATCGTGCATCGCATGGTCCCTACTTTGTATTCGGCCGCCAGGCTTCGTCTTGGGAATCTTGGATTAAAAAATCGTACCAAAACTTGGCGATTGGAGCCGTGCTCAGGTGCCAGAGGGCATGCGCGTCCAGGACGCGACCCAGCGGCGGGAAATCGAACAGTTCGAGCGCGGTCGCGGCCGTGGTTACGAGGACGAAGATCCCCGCTTTGTAGGCGTGGCGAGGGTAGTACGTCTTGGGCGCGTAGGGGAACCGACGGAATAGAGTAAGAGGGAGGGAATACAGCAACCAGAGAAGGTTGTGAGAGATGCCGAGGACGAGGTTGAAGGTCATGTTGTACGAATAGTCGAACCGAGGGAGGACGCTGAGATACGTAACGTGGGACACGTAGGCGATGATGCACAACACGGACCACGCAAGACATAGGCGTGTGCGCGTGCGTGTGCGTCCGTCGCCGGCTTTAGAGGGCCGGGGATACAGGTTTGCGACGCGGACGATGGTGTAGTAGAGCGCGTAGAGGATGGCCAGCGCTGCCGAAAAGTAATCGAGCTTCTCGGTGATCGGCAGATCTGCGCGTGCGTCAGACTCAGACCCTAAATCATCCCAACACGCGATACGCACCTCGCGTGTGAAACACCGTCGACCATATCCACGCGTTGACGCTCACGTATGCCCACGCGAGGTAGTGCACCTTGAAAGGATGGTTCGCGGGCACCTTGCGGCGGACCTGGCGGGCGCCTTGGAGGTGACACCACATGTTGAGAAGAGAGAAGAGGACCGAGGCGGGTTCTTGCGTGCCAAGGAAGCGCCAAAAGGGCCATTTTCCGTAGTACTGATGGACGTCGTGGCCGAGAGCGACGGCGTTGTCGGTGAGCATGTGCATGCATCGGTATTTGCAGTCGTCGGTGCAGGTCCAGAGGGTCAGGCGGAGGTCGAGGGGGAGGGTCGTCCATGGACAACGGTCGCCGTAGCAGGCCGACAGGCAGTTTTGAAAGTCGGTGGATCTGTCTCCGGACGAGGCATACGCTGCGCTCGCCAGCAACGCACCGAACCAAAGCAAGTTCATTAGAGTTACATAAGCTCAACCCGTCTTCCACTTCCGACATGGTTCGGAGCGCACAAGCCACCACGTTTTCTGCTTCGGCCTACTTCGACGACCGAGGCTCTCTCGGAACAGCCAGGCCCATCACTGAATATGTCAACGTGAGTCTTCTTCGCCCTCCAGTCGCAGAGTTTGAACAAACTGCGAAGCCCCACTCTCGTCCCATAGTGTCCTATTTCTTTCCAAAAGGCGTCGGCGAATATCACTACGGGGTACGCACGCGATCGCACCTCGGGCGTCGAAAAAGCCGGTGATATTCTCGTCTAGGAACGACACCCGATGAAGCCCCATCGGCTGACCCTCACCAACGCGCTCGTCATGGGCTATGGTTTGGACAAGCAGATTCATCACATGTATAACCCGCGTCCGGCTACCCAGGCCGAACTCGAAATGTACCACGACCACGACTATATCGACTTTCTGTCCAGGTGAGCATTTCATTCCGTCGTATGGCGCACCGGGGCGAATCATGATCATTGATCATGCAGGGTGACGCCGGGGAATCAAAACGACATGCGACATTTGATCGACACGTTCAACTGCGTCGAAGACTGTCCTATATTTTCCGACATGTACGATTTCTGTCGCATGTATGCGGGTGCGTCCCTCGCTGGCGCACGCAAATTATGCTCTGGCACGTGTGACACGGCGATCAATTGGTCCGGTGGTCTCCATCATGCGAAACGAGGCGAGGCGAGTGGCTTTTGCTACGTCAACGACATCGTGCTCGCCATCTTGGAGCTTCTCAGGTGAGAACGACACCTTTCGTTCTTTCCTACCTGTCGAACACACCGTTTCAGATACCATCCAAGAGTGCTCTACATCGACATCGACATTCACCACGGCGATGGCGTCGAGCTGGCCTTTTATCATTCGAATCGCGTCATGACCGTCTCGTTCCACAAGTACACCGGCGAATTCTTCCCCGGAACGGGCAAGCTCGACGACAACGGCGCCAACCTCGGCAAACACTTTTGTCTCAACGTCCCCCTCCAAGACGGGATCGACGACGAGATGTACCTCACCGTCTTCAAGACCGTCATCGAAGACACCGTCGCCGCGTTCCGCCCGACGTCCATCGTCCTCCAATGCGGCGCCGACTCGCTCGGCTGCGATAGACTGGGCGCGTTCAACCTCTCCATCGCCGCGCACGGCGAATGCGTCAACTTCGTCCGCAAGTTCAACGTCCCGCTCCTCGTCGTCGGCGGCGGAGGGTACACCATCAAGAACGTGAGCCGATGTTGGACGCACGAGACCGCCGTGCTCGTCGGGGCCGAGATCCCGGACGAGCTCCCGGCGACGGTGTACGACCCTTTCTTCAGGGACTCGCAGTGGACGTTGCACCCCCCGCTCACGGGGCACGTCGAGAACCAGAACTCGGCGGCGTCGCTTCAGAAGATCACCATCGGGATCCGGAGCAAGCTGAGGTACCTGCAGGGCGCGCCGAGCGTGGCGATGCAAGAGATTCCGCCGGACCTCGAGGGGTTGCTCGCGGACGAGGACCGGACGTTGGACGAGAGGGAGGAGGAGAGGGGGACTGCGATGGTCGGGGAGAGACGGGTCGATCGGACGATGGCCCGGAACGAGTTCTACGAGGGGGAGAACGACGTGGACGGGGAGGCATCTGTGTCGGCGGGTACCCGACGGACGGCGGCGGCACGGAGGGCGAGGGGGGCAAGGAGGGCACGCGGGCGGACGAGGAGTCGGCCGAGCGCCGCCGCATCCAGGGAGGAGGGGGACGAGGAAGGGGACGAGAACGGGACGACCAGCGCGAGGAGTGCGAGGTCGAGAACGAGGAAACCAGCGCGCAAGCCAAGAACGAGGGCAGTGGACAAGGACAAGGATAAAGAGAAGGACAGGGACAGGGACCTGACGGACGTGGAGATCGATGCCGCCGTAGAACCGGAGTCGGGTCAGGAACCGATGACGCCCTTAGATCTCGACGTCGACGTGTCTTGAAGGGAGTCGTTCACTTTTTTTTTCCTGCGTTGTCTATACGATGTAATCTTGTACAGTAGACGACATCATCTCACATTTAGCGCTAATACTTCTCTGAGCGACGCCAACCCACCTGACTCGCCTTGACAGATCGGGTTCCCTGGTCTGCCCGAGGAGACAACACGGATTGCTCGTGAGGTAATCATAGATATTCTTTCTACCTAGATAATTCATACAACTACGCCGAGTCGAACACTGATCCATTCTGTCTAGGTTACAACCCACGGGGTGGGTTGGAATGGACCGCCCGCGGGGACCGAAGGGTAATAGGGCTGTGGGTAAGGGCCCGGGTTCGGCGCGACAGCTTGGACGGTAACAGAGTCGGTGGCCGATTCAATTTGGGCGACGCGTCGTAGCATCGAGGCCACCGCGCGTCGCCAATTCGTTTCCATGGATGGAAGGGGATCGGACTTGCAGCCGGCATCCGCGTGAGGGGGGTATGCCACCATCCCGCAATTGAAACATTCGCCCGAGCCAGGCATGGCAGTACCGGGGGTGATGGGGTAGGGGCGCACCAACGAGGGCGTGGCCTCCGGCCCATACAAGCTGTGCCAGGCACTGACGTCCGCTTTATGCTGTTGCTGACCCTCTTCGGTGGCGGGGCGCTGAGGTATGGCAGCTACCCACTCGAGTATAAGTTCCTTGGTGAGCGGGGACTGCATAGGTGGCCAGCTTGCGGGGTACGGCAACGCAGGGGGTTGGGCTATCACGGAAGGAGCGAGGGACGGCAGAATGGGGCTCTGTGACCGTGAGGTTGGAATCGGCCTCACGATAGCCGGAGGTGGGTAGGGCGGTGGATAATACGGGGAGGATGGCCGAGTGTAGGGCACGGGAGAAACTTGGAGTCGGGAGAGTTGGTCAATGGCTTGTTGGAGGCTGGCAGCAGTCGCGGCAGCCTGCGCGCGCAATAGCGTCAATTCGGCGTCACGCTCCCGCTCCCTCGCCAATACCTCCTTCCCGCGTCTCAGCTTGTGCGGGCGAACATCCCGTATGTCCTGTTTGAACTCGTCCCACGACGTGTAGCTGCATGTAAGATGATCTTTCAGGACGTTCGGGATCCCCTCGACCGCGTAATCGATAAGCATCCCCGACGCATCGCCCATCGCGACCGCAGCTCTGACCACCTCCGCCGCCCAAATGTTCTGCCCGTAATCAGCTTCCCTCCTGTCAGACTGTGTGATCCACTTTCCAATATTATCCTCCTTCAACACAAGCGCCTTGATGTGCTCCCTCTGCTCCGCCCGCGACAACTTAGGGCGCTCAACCGGAGGCCACCGGACGTTGAAAGCCTTGCGGATGGCCTCGAGGCTGGCCTTGTCAGACGGGAGCAGGGTATCGTACCAGTCGGATGCGAGGCTGTTAGGTACGACATGGTTGGCGAAGTGAGCGATGCGCTCGGAGTCTGTCCAAGTGGGCGGAAGCATGCACTGAAACTTGGCGAACCACAACGTGGGGTTGGCCTCGTCGCCGAAGAACATGTCAGTGGTAGGCGGGTTCTCCGACATGGCGGGCAGAGTGGATGGCTGGGCGGGCAAAACGACGCGAAACGGGGGAGGGGGAGGAAGGAAGGGGACTTGCTGTGAAGGGAGACGCCGTTGCTGACTTTAGCCTTGGTCCGTGCGCTGGCACTGCTCTGCGGGCGCTTCGTTTACGATTCAAGTTAAGGCACAACATGGAGTCATGATAACCACGATAGCTGCCTGTGAGTGCGAGCGACGGGGTGTCTCCCACCCAGTTAGCCGGTGGCAGGACGGTATGCACAATGACCGAGTATCGGGCATCACGAGAGACGACGCGCCGTGGCAGGAGCCGGGACCTGGGGGAAGAGTCCCTCCGGACGGTGTCGCGGCGCCCTCATAGGTAGTCTGTCGTCGTTACAGCGGTCTGCATCCATCTGGGCGGGGCGTTGCCCGATTCCCTGGATCTGACCTATGCAACCCATGGAGCGTCGTCGTGGCCAGATAAAACAGTACGAGTGATGTGCAGGGCTTGACTCAGAAGCTTGAGCCGTGACTGCATCTGCCAAACTTGCCCGCTGTAGTACGAAGTGTTACAGTGTCGTACATGTGTTACTTATCGAATGTCAATGGAGTCCTGAATAATACCATCCAATCCACTACCTATCTTCGGTTGTCTGAGGTCCGGCAAAATAAATGGGTCTTCGCGGAACAGTAAATCACGACCGAGAGGAATAGAGGATGGGTTATATACAGTACGTAGATTTCAGAGAAGAGGCATAGTACACAGGGTCATGTGGGAGCTACGGTACTTAGGTCCGAGCGCTGCAGTCCTTGGTTATATTCCGCGTGCGACCGACTCCAGTCATGCTGGACTCCAGGCCACACGGTATTGACGCGTGCATCACTCTCATACAATGTGTTAACCTCCATGATTGGCGTCAAGGTAGGACGGTACTGGGCGTGTGGGTTAGAGTTTGACATGATAGATCGGACGGTCATGGAGTCAGTGGCCGGTTGGACTTGGGCGGCACTTCGCAGCATGGAGGCCACCGCTCGTCGCCAATCCGTCTCCATAGGCGGAAGGTGATTGGTGGACTTGCAGCTGCCACCCGTGTGAGGGGGGTATGTCACCATCCCACAACTGAAGCACTCGCCCGAGCCAGGCATGGCAGTACCGGGCGTGATGGGGTAGGGGCGCACCAACGAGGGCACTGCCTCCGGACCGTATAAGCTGTGCCAGGTACTGACGTCCGCTTTGTGCTGTTGCTGACCCTCTTCGGTGGTGGCACGCTGGGGGATGGCAGCCACTGACTCCAGTATAAGCTCTTTGGTGAGCGGCTGGGATTGCCTAGGTGGCCAGCTTGTGGGATCTGGCAGTGTGGGGGATGGGACTATCGTGGAAGGAGGGGGCGTTGAGATCGGCCTCGCAAAAGCCGGAGAATGGTAGGGCAGCCCTGGATCCGGGGATGGCGGACGAGGCGTATAGGACAGCAGCTGGGAGAGTTGGTCAATGGTTTGTTGGAGGCTGGCAGCAGTCGTGGCGGTCTGCGTGCGCAACAATGCCAATTCGGCATCGCGTTCCCGCTCCTTCGCCAACACCTCCTTCCCGCGTTTCAGCTTGTGCGGGCGAACATTCCGTATGTCCTGTTTGAACTCGTCCCACGACGTGTAACTGCACGTAAGATGATCTTTTAGGAGATTCGGGATCCCCTCGACCGCGCAATCGATAAGGATCCCCGACGCATCGCCCATCGCGACCGCAGCTCTGACCACCTCCGCGGCCCAGATGTTCTGCCCGTAATCAGCTTCCCTCCCGTCAGACTGCGTGATCCACTTCCCAATATTGTCCTCCTTCAACACAAGCGCCTTGATGTGCTCCCTCTGCTCCGCCCGCGACAACTTAGGGCGCCCAACCGGAGGCCACCGGACGTTGAAAGCTTTGCGGATAGCCTCGAGGCTGGTCTTGTCAGATGGGAGTAGGGTGTCGTACCAGTCAGATGCATGACTGTTAGGTACAATATGGTTGGCGAAGTGAACGACGCGCTCGGAGTCGGTCCAGGTGAGCGGGAGGATGCGCTGGAACTTGGCGAACCACAATGCGGGGTTGGCCTCATCGCCAAAGAACATGTCAGCGGCGGGCGGGTTCCCCGACATGGCGAGCAGCAGTGGAGGGACGGGCGGGCTGAACAGGGGGAGCTAATGCAAGGATGGGATGCTGTGAAGACAGGAGACGCTCAATGAGACCGCTGCTGACCTCAGCCCTGGTCCGTGCACTGGCATCACTCTGCGAGTCGTTCCCGACGCTTAGGGTTCAGCTATCCCGACATCCTCTTCCTTAGAAATCCATGACCTTCGAGATGTAGAAAAGAATAGAAGAGGTGCACTGGTGAAGCATTCTGCTCGCAAGTCTCTCACTGGCTGATTCATCGCGCACGTGCAAGGTTTGGATGACAAACCGTTCCTAGAGCGACATTCAGGAGGCTTCGAAGC
Source organism: Strobilomyces dryophilus (assembly GCA_038089955.1). Taxonomy (NCBI): domain Eukaryota; kingdom Fungi; phylum Basidiomycota; class Agaricomycetes; order Boletales; family Boletaceae; genus Strobilomyces; species Strobilomyces dryophilus. The sequence continues at coordinate 15,313 of JBBPLT010000257.1, read as the reverse complement.
AGGGACAACCCGGTCATTTGGAATGGACTCACAAAGTGCTTGTTCCGAATTACAGGGAACGAGAGAACTGTCCCAGTCTCAGAACTGCATTCACGGATCAAGAGAACAGGGCCACGGCCAGGTACACCTCGGACGAAGCGATCGTGCTTGCTCGCGAAGCACTGGCACGATGCGAACCTAGCCACGGCATGTGATCTTTGTCTTTGACCTGGGTTGCAATTCACCTTCAGACTCGCTACGACTAATTTAGCATCACGGAAGATCTCGAAGAGGCCACTACAACCGTCGCTCTCAGTCTGTCGTTTCCTTTTGCATATGAGATGAAGCGTGCGGCCTTAGACAAGGTCGAAGACTATGCAAATGCGATCATGTCGTTTGAGGATATGCTCTCAAAGATACAGTCGCCTGATCCAGAGGTTCAGCGTGAGCCGTGTCCCCCTTACTTGACGAAAAAGACATACTCGCGCTATTTAGCAGGAGTCGATGACCGCTACAATCACTCGTCGAGCACGCGAGCCACGATTCGCAAACTTGCCCAGAAGACGATCTGTCGTTTGCCATGCGAATCCATCAACACGTCCGAGGGGCGTCTATATATAGAAAGGAACTGGAATCCGTGTTCGAATCGTCGGCGATCTTCAGAGAACACATGTCCTCAGTGACGACACGCATGGACTACGTCCGGGTCCAGCGCGCAGTGCGAGAGTTCTTTCGATACGTCATTCTATCACACAAGTGGGAAGGCAACGAGGCCGCTTTCCCACCGGGTCAAACACATCTCGGTGTATGCCCTCGATCCATCTGTGACCCATGACAAGCTCTAGGTGTTCTGCAAAGTCGTTCGGGACGCCGGATTAGACAGGCTTGGAGCGACACACGTTAGATCAATCAGTCGGATCACGTCGTACTTCAAGAGGTCCTCGTAGCTATGTTCAAGTGGCACGGGGGATTCGCATTCATGATCGTCTACCTCCGCGGTGTCTTTTCCTCGGGGCAGTTCGGCGCCCTTTGAGCGCCATTTGGAGCACCCGCTCCTTTCAGGAATACAAGGCTATTATGTTTTGCACGGAAGACTGGAGACTGACTCTCGACCTGCAGTTATAGAATCACAAAGAGTCGCCGGAGGTTATCTCGGAGATGGAGGAAGTGACGGGAGTACCGGCGGAGGAGTTGATGGCGCTCCGTCCAGTGTTAACAAGCATCCGCGACAAGCTGCGTCTAGCTTCGACGCGGAACACGACATTGGTAGAAAATGAGCTACTAGTATACCAGCGATCTACGGCGAGGTGGGGGTGCCCTTTGACGTCTATTGGCGAATGTCCTGTTCCGATTAGGAGACGCTGGCGTGCTCGTATGGAGTGGAGTTAGGCCCTTTCAACACTTGCCTTCCTACTCATATTTCTGTCTTAGATGGAATACATTCCACCTCCCTGCGCGTACTGCTGAGATGGGAACAATGGTCGCTGCTTCCCTTATTTCTTCCTTTGACCTCGATACAGCATTCCGACTCTTGCGCTTGTTATTATGTAGCACAGTCGGTGCGATTCACACTTATCGCATCGAGACCGATCCTTTCGAGGTGGTATACGTAGAAATCGAAATGAAATACGACCTCATTCGGTTCGGAGTTCTGTATCTTATTCATCCTTGGTTGGGCAGACTCCTGGAGGAGATGTCGTCAACGAAGTCTTCGGGGATGAAGTGGTCGGCGAGGTAGTGAACGACTCAACGTCCCATCTTGAACCTCCGTCGCCGTCCCTCCCTTCGCCTTGTTCAAACGGCGCACATGGAGAGAAAAATGCACGCACGTCGGCACGTCGCCCGTCTCCGACAGCCCTGTGGGGCGCTCCTGTTCAGGCTGGCAGCAGTAGACCAGTGGATACAGGGGTACAAGCGGGTCGCGGCGGACAGCTTCGATTTCAAGTTACTATTTCTACAGCCTTCGCCGTAAAACGTTCCAAAATCGGGGGCGTCTGGTCGTTGAACGTTAAACTGCGTAGTTTCGTCGTCTAACGGACGCGGTCATGAACAGAGCATGAAGGGATGCAGCAAGAAACGTACTCGCAATCTGCTTTCGCTCGCCGACTGCGCGTTCAGAGTGAACTCCTGCACGATTTCGTTGTCTAATGGACACGGTTATCGAGGGAGCGTAAGGGTCTGAGGCGAGGAACATACTCACTCTTACTAGAAGCAACTCGTGTACTCCTCGACGACACACTGAGCGTCGGAAAGCTCGCGTGTGGACGACTTGGAGGTACCTGCATTCTCCTGTGCATCACGAGCCTCTCTTCGTGTGTCTGCTCTTAGGGCTTCGGAAAGCTGCACGCCTGATCTTGCTACGCCACGAGTCTAAGAGAAAGTAGCGGAAGACCACCCGACGGAGCAATAGTTTACTCACATCGGCCAAGGAGGACGAGGGAAGGACGTCTGCTGAGTTGCGTCTGAAAACTGTTTGTTTCCGTAAGGTACGAGGTTGTGCGACGTGGCTGGATAACAGTTCTGAGGGCCTGATAGTTGAACTCGACGACGGAGCCGATTTGCTGACGCGTAGTACAGTGTTCCCCAAAGAGAACGATTCCTCTCCCTCTGACCTTGAACCGAACTACAGATGCAAATTCGGGTGAAAACGAGATCTAGGTTATTGCCACACACTGTTGTCTCCAAAGAGCTTTTGGCGGAGAAGCGACTCAACACGTGGCGGGTACCATGAATGTCGGCTCGGTTGTGCGTTACGATGTGTGCGAGCGGGAAGAGGTCGTGGACGAGTGTGCGGAGCGCGGCGGGCGCGAGGATGGTATGGCCCGTTGCGGAGACGCACACTGGATCGCTGTCGAATGAAATTCAGCAAAGTACGACGCGAGGGTGAAGGTGTCTGCTTGAGCGTTGGCGCAAGGCGGATATCGGTGGTCAAACATTCCCAAATCGGGATATCCACCCGACGAAACAAACCATTTCACTTGTAGCCTTCACTTGCACGTACCCGGCAGATGGAACCCCAACACCTCTGAATCCCTCGTCCTCGTCGTTGCGGCGCACAACTCACATTGGCACCGTCGCACACAAGACCGTTGCTTGCGAGGTCTGGTCGGTTGGAGACGGGCCGACGGCCATGCCAAGCTCAGAGGCGCCGAGCAGCTTCTGGCTTCCACGTTTCGACCCGTCGAAACGGGTTCATCAATCTCCTTTGACGTCCATGTTCTCCCACTTGCCTCGTCTGCAACGACGTCAGCGAGCCATGGCCGACGAATTCGCACACACCTTGTGCTTGTCCGTCGGAGACATTTGTCCAAGCTGCAGCAGGCAACCACAAGCGACTGACGTCCCCTGCTCTGGTTGACCTCTCTTGAGATATGCCCCCTGGCGGGCTCGTGCTCGCCAAGGACTTTACCCTTCAAGATGCCACGGCCGCGTTCGAAGTAGGTGCCCCCCCCCTTCCATTCTTCATGCCGCTCAGACCCCGCACCCCAAAAGGTCGGCGAACCGCGGTTTCCTCGATCGTGCCTGCGGGGCGCGTGCCCGTCTTTCAAGGGTAATCTCGATCGGTGTGCCGTCGAACTAGGCTGATCCGACGCAGCGTCCGGGGTGTGGAAGGAGGCACTCCGTGATTAGTTCGTGTTGCGCAAGGTTCAGACCTCGACACACACCGTTAGGTGTGCTGGCTGACGTCGCATTAGACTCTGACCAAACACTGGTCGGCGCAACTGTCCAAGGAAGATCATTGCTTCCTGCCGCTTGTCGACACGGCGTGCGACCTAATGCAGAAGATACGAAAGACGGCGCCCCGCGAGCCCTCTTCGGCACCTCAAGCCTTTGATCCCCAGTTCCCCCGCGTTCTCGACTCGTGCATACTGCTCTGCGTCATCCGGCCGTCCGAGCAGGACGTCATGTGGAACAAGCTGTTGGGGTTTCTTGACTCGTTCGAACAGTTCAACACTTTAGTTGGTGAGTCAGAACTCGCCGGTTGGAAGGTCGTCTCGTCCGCCGATCGAGTCGCGCTTGGCTCACGTCGATTGCAGATCACGGGTCACCCCCAAACGTGGACGGGTGTAGCAAGGCGGGTCTGCTCGCTCCATCGGCATGCGACGAGGCTGATAGTGGTAGGACCGAGATTTCTCGCCGAGGGGATAGGTGAGGTTTGCGGGGGCGTTGTTGGAGACCTTCGGTGTCGAGTTCGTCGGTTTGGAGAGTGTGCGAAGTGTGTCGGAGTTTCGAGGTGGTGCTTCCGGCGTTGATGGGGGAAGTTGGCAGCAGGTCGGAGAGGGCGTTGATGTAGGTGGGGAAATACTTCCGTAGCTATTGGAGATCAATATTTCCTTTTTTTTTGTTTTCATTGTCCAGAATCATCATGAGGAACCATATGTCCTGCCCGGTGCATGCGAAGTCCATGACGCGGGGTCCAATTGCGATGGAACACGTGTATCCCCTCATTTTATCAATGCGGATCCCACAGGTGGCCAGCTTGCACTTGCACACTGCTCCAACGTTGCAACCGACCGCCAGGTGAAATTGCGTTCGACGATTCAGCATAGGATCATCCAGAAGGTAAATATATCTTTCAGCGTGTGATGATTCAGACGAACATCCTCGAACACTGACAGCGACGTTCGAGACACTTCAAAGCAGGGACAACCCGGTCATTTGGCATGGGTTCACAAAGTAGTTATTCACTGGCAGAATTACTGGGAAACGAGCGAACTGACTTTTCTCAGATTCGGGACTGCATTCACGGGCGAAGTCACTGGCTGACGCGTTCGACCCAGGGAACATGGCCACGGCCAGGTACATCGACGAAGCGATCGTGCTCGCTCGCTCAGCACTGGAACGATATGGACCTGGCCACGGCATGCGATTCGTGTCTCTGACCTGGCTTGCAATTCACCTTCAGACCCGCTATGACCGGTTCGGCGTTATGGAGGATCTCGAGGAGGCTATTGTCCTCGACCGAGAAGCACTCTCGCTTTGCCCGCAAGGACATCCCCATCGTTCCATGTCTTTGAATAATCTTGCCCTTCATCTCGGTACTCGTTTCAATAAGCTTGGAGCATTGCAAGATCTCGAGGAGACCATCGTCCTCGACCGAGAAGCACTCTTGCTTTGCCCACAAGGACACCCTGATCGTTCCTCGTCTTTGATTAACCTTGCCACTCATCTCGGCACTCGCTACAATAAGCTCGAGGCATTGCAGGATCTCGAGGAGGCCATTATCCTCGACCGAGAAGCGCTCTCGCTCCACCACCAAGGACATCCTCATCGTTCCTTGTCTTTGAATAATCTTGCTATTCGTCTCGGCATTCGCTACAATAAGCTCGGGGCATTACAGGATCTCGAGGAGGCCATTGTCCTCGGCCGAGAATCACTCTCGCTTCGCCCACAAGGACACCCTCACCGTTCCATGTCTTTGAATAATCTTGCCGTTCACCTCAGTACCCGCTACAACAAGCTCGGGGCATTGCAAGATCTCGAGGAGACCATCATCCTCAACCGAGAAGCACTCTCACTTCTCCAGAGCGGGCATCCTGATCGTTCCTTGTGTTTGGATAATCTTGCCAGTCATCTCAGTGCTCGCTACAACACACTCGGGGCATTGCAGGATCTCGAGGAGGCTGTTATCCTCGACCGAGAAGCACTCTTACTTCGCCCGCAAGGGCACCCTCGTCGTTCCTTGTCTTTGAACAATCTTGCCATTCGTCTCAGCGCTCGCTACGATAAGCTCGGGAGCTTGCAAGATCTTTGAGGAGGCCATCATCCTTGACCAAGAAGCACTCTCGCTTCGCCCGCAAGGACACCCTGATCGTTCTATGTCTTTGAATAATCTTGCTGGTCGTCTCAGCACTCGCTACAATAAGCTTGGGACATTGCAGGATCTCGAGGAGGCCATTCTCCTCAACCGAGAAGCACTCTCACTTCTCCCAAAAGGGCACCCTGATCGTTCCAAGTCTTTGAATAATCTGGCCAGTTATCTCAGCACTCGCTACAACAAGCTTGGTGCATTGCAGGATCTCGAAGAGGCCATCATTTTTGACCGAGAAGCACTCCCGCTTCGCCCGCCAGGACACCCTGATCGTTCTTCGTCTTTGAATAATCTTGCCACTCATCTCGGCACTCGCTACAATAAGCTCGGGGCATTGCAGGATCTCGAAGAGGCTATCATCCTCGACAGAGAAGCACTCTCGATTCTCCCGCAAGGACACCCTCGTCGTGCTTCGTCTTTGAACAATCTTGCCGCTCGTCTCAGAACTCGGTACAATAGGCTCGGGGCATTGCAGGATCTCGAGAAGGCCATTGTCTTTGAGCGAGAATCACTCTCGCTTCGCCCGAAAGGACACCCTTACCGTTCCATGTCTTTGAATAATCTTGCCGTTCTTCTCAGCACTCGCTACAATAAGCCCAGGGCATTGCAGGATCTCGAGGAGACCATCACCCTCGACCGGGAAGCACTCTTGCTTCTCGAGCAAGGACACCCTGATCGTTCCATGTATCTGGATAATCTTGCCAGTCATCTCAGTACTCGCTACAACACACTCGGGGCATTGCAGGATCTCGAGGAGGCTGTTATCCTCTACCGAGTAGCACTCTCGCTTCTCCAGGAAGGACACCCTCATCGTTCCTCGTCTTTGAATAATCTTGCTATTTGTCTCGCCACTCGCTACGATAAGCTGGGGGCATTGCAGGATCTCGAGGAGGCCATTATCCTCGACCGAGATGTGCTCTTGCTTCGCCCGCAAGGACACCCTGACCGTTCCATGTCTTTGCATAATCTTGCCACTCATCTTGCCACTCGCTACGATAAGCTCGGGGCATTGCAGGGCCACCATGACCCGTCCTCACTGGTAAGTTTCCTCGAATTTCGGTACTTCTATCCTGTATTCGGTCCTTACTGTGATTATGGTAACAGAGCGATCTGCAGGAGATATTTATGTTGTATGAACAGTTAGCGGATATATCTCACACGGGGTCTGCAGATGCCTTGCATGCCTCGCGAGGATGGATATTCGCAGCCGAGAAACACAAGCATGCCTCCACTCTTGTCGCATACGAAACATCACTTCGATTCTTGGTTGAACATATCTCTCTTCTCCCTACCTTACCTCAGCATCTCGACATCCTGAAAGAGCACTCCTCATCACTCGCAGTGGACGCATTCTCATCATGCCTTCGTCATGGTGCACCGCAGCGTGCAGTCGAACTCCTAGAGCAAGGCCGGGGCGTATTTTGGAACCAGCTCACTCGCCTTCGATCCTCACTTGACTACGTCATTTCATCCAGTTCAGCTGGAGAGACGTTGGCAAATGAGTTCACTCGTTTATCCTTGCTCATTCGTAAGGTGCAAGAGTCTCCAGGGGTGGATCAGCATGAGGAACTGTGCCGGCACAACCTCGCAATCCAAGGAGTTGTCACTGCTATTCGCAACTTGCCTGGTTGTTCTCACTTCCTCCTGCCTTCCCTGTTCTCGCATCTTCGGCGCAGTGCAAGTGAAGGACCTATCATCATCGTGAACGCCAGCCACTATGGCTGCGATGCCCTCATCGTTTTCGAGGACCGTGATCCAGTTCATGTCCCATTATCGGTCACTAGACAATATGTTCAACACCTGTCCTCGACGCTCCGTGGCATGACCAAGCGTGCAATGACGCCAGACGCACCAAAGGTTCTTGGTGGATTGTTACGGGAACTCTGGGACGATGTCGTCTCTCCTGTTGTCCAGGTTCTTCAGACGGCATGTCCATTACATTCCCGAATATGGTGGTGTCCCACCGCCGAGTTTTCTACCCTCCCTCTGCATGCTGCCGGTCCGTATAGGAAGGGTCAGCAGAATCTCGAGGCTCTGTATATTTCCTCTTACACCCCCACACTGGGCGCTCTTATCCAAGCGAGACGCTCCTCGTCGTCCATGAGCGACGTGAAGCGTTTCGTCGGGATTGGTCAAGCAAATGCCACAGGGCAAAGTGAACTTTTCTCCGTCAGTTCGGAACTAGCCAACATAGAGCAGTGCGTCAACGGCGCCGCCACATTCACGCAGATCGAGGGCAAAGAAGCCTGCATACCAAGAGTCGCCGAGGAGCTTGAAAAGAACTCATGGGTACACTTGGCCTGTCACGGTCTCGCGAACAGCAAGAAACCGTTTCAGTCGGCGTTTGCACTGAGCGACGGCGACTTTTCGATCGAGCGCATCATCCGGTGCGATCTCGAAGACGCCGAGTTCGCGTATCTGTCTGCGTGCCACACGACTGCCGGAGATGAGGATAGCCCCGACGAGATAATCCATCTGGCGTCGGCGATGCAGTTCATCGGGTTCCGATCTGTGATCGGGACGATGTGGGCGGTAGACGACGAGGAGACGAACAAGATCACGTCGAGGTTTTATCGACTGATGACGGACGACTCTGGTCGTCTGGACCATACGCGCGCGGCGTACGCGATCAACCAGACGATGAGATCAGTCCATGTACCGATCGATCAACGTATTCTCTATGTCCATATCGGCGCTTAGCTAGGTAGCCTGCACGATTGTGTTCGCGTGGTGCCATGCATTCTCTATATATTGTTTCTTGGTTGTAACGTACGTGTCTTCCCGCGGGAATGTCGATATCTTGGCAGCAGGCTGGTATCTCGATTGAACAAGAAGGAAAAAAAGCGGACATGTACGTCTGTCCGTCCCGACGAATGTAAAGGGGGTAAAGTATAGGACGGGTCGAACGCGGGAACGGGCTACATACAGGTTCTACAAGGTCACGCCGAGAGCGGAGACAAGGACGAAATACGAGAGGAGCTGCCCCACGATGTCCATGAGCGCTGAATGCACGGGCAACGCGTACGTGTCTCGGTCCGGACCCTGACAGTACCGCGTCAGGAATCGTGCGACGAGGCCTGCCGGTGGTATTTAGCGCGCGCAACAAGACAAGAGAGATAAGATGCTCACGGCACCACATAAAGAGGCGAGGGCAAAGAGGGCAAAGAGGGCAAAGGGAGAGGGGAGTATGAGTCTCCTAAGCGTGTGGAGCGTGAACAGGAATGCGATTTCGAACGGGATCGTGACGAAGCGCGACGAGGGGCCTGCGTCTACGACGTGAGGAACCTAGGACGCAGCGGCGTGCAGCGACGTCGAGAAGTGGGAAATGAATATGGACCCGACGCTGCCGGGTAGACCTCCATGGGGGGCGTGAGTGGCAGGGTGGGACGGACGTCATGGACCTCATCGATGATGACGACAGCGAGGAGTGGGAACCCAGGGTACCAAGACGCAAACATGTCGAGGATGATGCCGGTCCCGCTGCTGGTGGCCATGGGACCGAAGAGGGAGAACCAGCCCTGTCAGATCAGGTCGCAGTCCACGTTGTTGCCACGCACGATAACGGTGCACGTGGCTGCGGAGCAGAGGAGGTGGATGGTCATGACGAGGGGAATTGCAGTGTGGACCCTGTGGATCAGTGGCGAGTAGAGGGGGCGATCCAATGACGTAGAGCCTGTCGGTCTCTCAGAGAATGGAGAAAGCCATGCGTTGGGGCTCACCGATACGTGGTCAAGGAGTTGGCCAGTGAATAAAAGGCTGAAGGTACCGGTCTGGAGGCTTGGTCACCTGAATTGCGCTCCAAAATTGGGTCGACAACCTACCTCGACGACGATGTCGCCCGCGCGACCAGACTACTCCGCGCCTCTGATTCTATCCTCTGCGCCCAAATGGCGACACTGCTGCCGTCATGGATATCATCGAGTTTGATGTGCCTTGACGACCTCGTCGGTGGGAAACGAGTCTTTGGGGAAAGTTGTGGACCGCGTCATCGAGGTCAGCTCGCTGGCGCGACAAAATCTGTGCGCCGCGAAAGCAGGCGGCTCTGTTCACAGGGTGTCAACGACATGTTTGTTTGTTTCCAAGGCCTTTGCCAAACAATCTTCCGAGACGTCTAGTACTTCTCCGAGACCCACTCAAGTCCGAGCAAACGATGGCGTTGAGTTCCCGCCGTTCCCTCACGCTTCCCTGTGCTGCCCCACCGCCGTACGCCATTGGCCACGCCGTCAGCCACGTCGGTCAGCCTCACTGTCAGCCTCGTTGTTGGCCGCCAACGGAGGGAATCAATATAAAGTCCATCGTCCGTCGTCTTCTCCTTCACCATCCCCCACTAACTCCTCCCCTCCAGACCCTCCCTCTTCTGTTCGAGCTCACTGTCCCCTTGCCGCCAGGCCAGATGGAGGTTCTTGTGTCAGGCGGTTCGTATTTGACACCGCCCAGGTGAGGTTGTTGCATTCGGACCGGTCGTCATACTAATCCGGCCCTGGACACAGATGGGTATAATAATATGATCCGAGATCAGCAACCGTCATTATCTCCTTCGTCGTACTCTCGCTCTTGATGCATTCATCCAAGTTCCGGGTGGCAAACCACGTCGTCACTCGCAAGGACCACCCGCTCCGCACTTTGTATGTTGTTTTAGTAGCATGCTGGCCGTTCGAGATCCAGTTAACAACTCGCTGTAGCCTACGCCGACCTGCAGGCCCGTCCAGAAGGCGCGGGCAATCCGCTCGCCGTCGTCGACTGCATAGCCAATGAAGTTGGTTCCATGGTGTCTCCACTTGGTGACATAGCTGATGTGACTCACTTTCCTTTCCGGTGGTCGGCTAGCTCTACCATCTTGGTGAAGACTGAGAGCCCTCGGAACGAGTCGTTGGAGGTGTCGTGCACGCTACGCGTCGCGAACGTTTCCCGACCTCAGAGGCATGACGAAATCTCCGCCCTCATGAAAGCGACCTACGGGACCGCCTTGGCGTCCATCGGGAGCTCAGAGACGGTCAGCAGGACCAGAATGATGTTCGGATGCGATTCGAACACGGCCTGGAGCGTCTTTTCCCGACCCACATCCCAATTGACATCCCCGGGCGCCGATATGTTTGGAACTGGCGTTTCATGTGCGCAAGAGCAAGTCGTTTCTCCGCTGAACAAGGACGCGAAGGCGTCAAAGCATACTATCACTCAGACGGAGATCGACATAGAGCACAAGGGAAGGTGGTGGAAGGCCGCTGCGCGGTTGATCGCTACCTGGAATGTTCCGACTTCCCTCGTATTGGCACAATAATGTCCTCCGTGTAGCTCAGGATCGCGCGTTCAGACAGTTTGGGTGACCCTGACCGCAGATGGAAGGTACGTCTGGTGATGAGATGTCTAACGCAGAGCTCTAACTACATGCTCCAGGTTTCCGCTTTCCGCTTTCCATGGATCCACTCAAAGGTCCCTCATAAGGTGCCAGCCTGCACCATCCGATATCGTCTGAGGTTTCACGGTAACTACGACGACGATTTCTATAGCGACATGAGAGTTCTGCGTATTCACGATGCAGTCCTTCAGTAGCACCCTCCCGCACAGTTTGACGATCCGTGATCGCCAAGTTTCAGTTCCACTGCTTGCCTTCGGCTGGCAAACAGCTCATTGCTGGTTTCATCGCATCCTGTCAAATGATCTTGGATGCTTCATGGTATGTTTACTCTGCCATCCATCGGCATTCCCACTCACTCGCTCGAAGCATGCACGATCCGCTTTATACGATGTTATTTCCCCAGCACTGGAGCGGCGTCCCCCCTCATTCCTATAGCTTCTCCGATAAAGCCAAGCACCACTTCATTTGTCTTTCCATACTATCTCATCGGCTTCGGTTACCTGACTCGGGGGTGAAAGTCAGATGGAGCTCTTCCCTCTGGTTCAGGTTCGATTCAAAGTCAAGTCGAGGAGGCGTCTATCCCTGAATTACATTTCTTCTTTTTCACATCGAGGTCACCGTCCAACGCGGTCAAGATGTGCCAGTCCAGTCCAGTCCCGTTAGCAATGGCCCGCCTCTTGTACATGCGTGGCTAGATTTCAACTCAAGTCATTCGGCTGACTTCCCTCGGTTTTGTCGCACGTTTCCATTCCTTGTTTCTTCAGGGTGCTTGCAAGGGGCCCTTCGCCCGCATCTGGTTTCTCTCCGTTTTGTGGCACGTATTTTATTTTTCGCTTCAAGGTGCTTACAGGGTGTCCTTCGCCCGCACCTAGTTTTTCTCTATCTGATTATTCGTTTTCATTTCTCGCTTCAAGGTGCTCGCAGGGGGCGCTTCGCCCGCGCCAGGTTTCTCTTGATTTCATTGCATGTATCTCATTTCTCTCCAAGGTGCTTGCAAGGGGCCCTTCGCCCGCACCCGGTATCACTCCTCGTGTATCATTTCTCACTTCTAGGCGCTTGCAGGGGGCGGTTTGCCCGCGTCTTACCTCTGTGGTTTAGCATAGCGCAATGTTGTCGTATGACGTAGGGATAATAATCCAAGCCATACTGGATGACACCATACCATGCTTCGCGCTCCAATCGCACGGTTTTCTTTCCAGCTAACCGCGGGTTATAACGACACCAGATGGTTATATAGGGAAACAATACATACGAAACATGACATCCAGGAAGATATCGAGTCAACCCCCTCGAAATCAAGCAGCAGCAACAATCATAGAGATTGGTCCAGCAGAAACATGACTATTCAACTCGGCGTTTTGGGTATCAACGGGCACTTCGTAGCCATGTTCGAGTGGTACGAGGGATCCGCATTGCCGATCGTCTACCTCGGTGGTGTCCTTTCCTCGGGGCAGCTCGGTGCCCTTGTGAGCAGCATCTGGAACACCAGCTCCTGGACGCTCGAGAAATACATTGCTGCCAAGGTTGTTCTGCTTTACACGGAAGACTGGAGAGGTGACCGGTACACGAAGTCCAAAAAGGCGACGCATGAGAGACGGAAAGAGAGCGGGAAAAAAAAGAGAAGGTAGTGGAATCTTACAGACGGAACCTCTATCGCCTCGATATGCGCTGTACGAAGTCCCAACAAGTTTGATCGTCTGAGGAAACACGGGGATGTCCTCGGCCTTGACGCCAGGGAACTGTTTCAGGTTTTTGATGCTGCGGAGGGAAGTTGGAGGCGCAGATGTTGGTCTGGACCTGAAAAATTAGCGTCAGCTGAGACTGCAGAGGGGCCCTGAAATACACCTGGATTGACATCAAGGAGACTCGTTACTTGCCGAGGATAAGCATTTCGACGATCTACTTCTGCTCCATGAGAGTAGCTCTCTCTACGCAGAGCTCCTTCACCGAGCGCTGATTCTCGGGCTTCTGCTTCGCACTCTTGCCTCTTGGCCTTCTCCTGGAAGGACTCGCTTGGGAGGTGGTCGGTGACGGCGGCGAGGGGGTCAGAGGAGTCGAAGGAGAAGGACGCGAAGGCAATCACATTAAGGCAGGTTAGGCGCTGTACTCAAATGTCAGGGCTACGTCCTTAAGGACGACTGTAATTTCACTCGCTCACTCGCGCGCACAGGATCATGACCGCTCTCGAGAACTCCAGGACGTGGAGGTTCTGAGGCGAGGAACACACTCGCTCTCAATAGCCACCCGCTTTGCTCCTCGACAACACGCTCAGCGTCAGCGAGTTCATGTCTGCATAGTTTCCTCTGGGGATGCCGTTGTCCCCACTGGTTAGAAGTGAATGGTTTGAAGTACGAACCTGGACGACTTGGACATACCTGCGTTCTCCTGCGCATGTACCTCCCTCTCTTCGTGTCTCTTTCCCTGGGCTTCGGGAAGCTAAACAACGAATTTCGCTACGCCGCGAGTCTAACAGAAATCAGAGGACCACTGGGCGGACTAATGGCTTGGTCGTGTCGACCGAGCGGGACGAAGGTAGGACATCTGCCGAGCTGCGTTTGGAAACTTGCTTGTCCCTGCGAGTTCGTGGTCGTGCGATATGGTAAGAGAGAGGACCCAACGATTGAGCTCGACGACGGTGCCGATTTGCTGATGCGCAGTAGATAGTGTCCCCCAAAGAGAACGATTCCTCTTCCCCCCAGCTAGAAGCGTAAATTCGCGTGAAGTCGAGATCAGGACTACTGCTACACACCGTTCATCCAAAGGGTATGTCGAGGACGGAGGACGGAACGGAAGCGTGAGAATACAAACTGTTGCAATCAGCCAGAGCTCAAAGGTGCCGAACAGCTCCTAGGCTGGGTGTTTGATAGAAACACCGTCAGTCTCATCAAACCTCCTCAGTGACGCCACGTTCCTCCTCTGTCCTGCCCACAATAACGTCGACGATGGTCGACGAACTCGTATGCAACTTGTGCTTGCCCGGTGGCGACGGTTTCTACGACGACACCCTGACAGCAGTCAGCGCGGCACGCGAACTGATACAGAAGATACAAAAGACGGTACTCCTAGAGCCCTCTCTGGCGCCTCGCACCTTCATCCTCAGTTCGCCCGTGTTCTCGTCTCGTTTACACCGCTCCACATGACCCAGCTGCCCGAGCAGGACGCTACGCGGAGCAAGCTATTGACTCGTTCGAACCTCTCAGCAGCTTGAATGGCCTGTCAGAACTCACGGATTGGAAGGTCGTATCGTCCGTCGATCGAGACGCGCTTGGCTCAGGTCGATTGCAGATCATTATGGGGTCGCCTCCAAGTATGGACGGGTGCAGCAAGGCGGGTCCGCTCGCTCCATCATGATTGGTGTGCAGTAGGACCAGGGCTTCTCGCCGAGGGGACAGATGAGGTTTGCGGAAGCGTTGATGGAGACGTTGGGCAGGCGTTCTGGACCCTGGGTTGAGGAGCCTGCGTCTGCTGCTTGGATCAATGTGGGGGCCGATGGGCGGTCGTCGGTTGGTCGGAGTTTCGAGGTGCTTCCGGCGTCGATGTAGGGGGATGGGCTGGTTAGGTGGGGCGTTGAAGGGCATGAGGAGGTGCATGCGGTGGGCCATGACGGGGGGGTGTAGATTTCTTTTTTTTCATAGTCAAAGGGTGCTCGGCCATTCACTAAACGCGGTGCATGCAAAGTCCACACAGCGCCAGGTTGCTATGAAACACGTGTTCAAGCTCAAGTCGGATCCTGGCCAATTGCACGGTGCCCCAACGTTACCGCCAACTTTCGCCAGGTCAAATTGCGTTTAACGACTCAGCATAGAATCAGAAGGTGAATATATCTTGCAAAGTCCATGGTTTACATAGATGAAAGACGTCCTTGAACGCTGATAGCTACATTCGGGACGCTTCGAACTAAGGAACAACCGGATTATTTGGCATGGAATCACAGAGTACTTGTTTAGGATTCAGGAGAGACAAGATGACCTGACTTGTGCCAGTTTCAGAACTGCATTCACGGGCAAAGTCGCTTGCTGACACGTTCGACCAAGGGAACAGGGCCGCGGCCAGGTACATCGACGAAGCGATCGTGCTTGCTCGTGAAGCACTGGAGCGATGTGGACCTGGCCATGACATGCAATCTGTGTCTTTGATCTGGCTTGCATATTACCTCCAGACCCGCT
>JBBPLT010000256.1:0-37097 GCA_038089955.1 Strobilomyces dryophilus | reverse complement strand
AGATTCACCATTGACAAGTCCGGAGATCCTTCACAGCTACCTCGGAGTCACACGTGTTTCAATAGGATCGAACTACCCCCTTACGAAGATTACGAGAGTCTGGAGAAGAAACTGACATATGCTATTGAGTACGTTGGTTTCATCGGCCGCGCGGGATGTAGTATACTGATTCTTCGCAGGGAAACGGAAGGCTTTGGAGTAGAATGATGCACTGGTCTTCATTTTTCGATCTTGCGATTCCAGTGTTTGTGCCGCAGCGTTGTATCTATACTATGCCAATTCATGAACTTCATATTCTACAACTCGGGTGGTAATCATCAAGGAACCAGTAAGAATACTGTCTAAACATGCAGGCCAGTTGGAGTCCCTAGAAGTCTTTCAAATGCTCTATCAACATCCATTGGAGGGGGGTTATCATTGAATTTGGACAGCAACGCCAACATGCACTGTTTCCCCAACTCCCAACTTTTTTCATAACCTCCACCAGCTTCGAGTGGTCGGTCCCAAGTCCCCAACTTAACCTCTATCAAGAAGTCAGACCTCATCACTGTACATTTGCGCACATCTGTATTTCTCAACCATTCATCCAGTGGTCTGTCACAGTCACCCCTCAAGTTTCCATGTTCGTACTGAAGGGCGACCCAGACCAGAACCCATATGAACGACTCGGCGTCGTGTTCATATAAGTGCTTAACTTTTCCCTGAAGCGCATTTCCCAACAAGAGAGGTAGTGCCATGAATGAAACCGTGCCGGTACGCCTGGTCCCGGTGGGAATATCTTTGATGGATGCCAAGTCAAAGTCGTTCAGGACAGCCATAACCACATTCTTGTCCTTGCGGTACATCAGATTTGATGGGCTGATGTCTCGGTGGTAAACTCCATTCTTCCAGAGTGCGAGATGGCCTTGAACCAAATGAAAACAAGTGGATCAACTCTAGCAGGCGACTCACATTTTACTGTCGCCCACCATGCACTCAAAAATGTGTCCCCGTCGAGTTCAGTGATGGGTCGGAGTTTGTGAAATATGATCATGCACAAAACGCGCGCTCCTTCCGTCTTGAGGCCCATGCGCTGCCGAATCTTCCCGGTGGAACTACTCTTGAATGCCTTGTGCCCCAACATCACTGGAACATGCCCTTCCACATCAGGATCTGTTTTTGCGATCTCGTACACTTTCTTCAGGATCTCAGGCTCGCCTATGCGCCCAATCTCCACCCAAAAGATCTTTATCATGAGTTCATCCTCCGGTGAGAGATCCAAGTCCTTGCACTTCACCGTGACAGGGAACAGATTGGTAGCCCGACCATTTAAGCCGAAATGGGTCACCCGACTCCTATCCAACAGTCGAATATCAACTGTGATCATCCTGCCTTCATCACTGTCATCACGGAATTTCATTCTGCAAGACTCTGGTGACGGGCCAAATTCAGGGTCCGGATGTGAATTCAAGCCCCAGTGCTGTGCTTGGAAACGTTGTAGTATGAAAAGGAGGACAAGGAATCGTGGAAGATCTTGAACAAAATTGAGCCCAGAGCATTGAATGTTGCCCTGCCGATCGTACCGCCAAAGATAGAGTACATCATCTAATGCAGTGTTGGTCATCAAACAACCACTATGAACTGGGCAACAGCACCAACCCACAACAATGACACCAAATACATGGGAGCGGCCTACATGGGCAGCAAACATTTCTGTCGCATAATAGCCGGCCTGAACAATGACATGGTGCCAGCTCTTGTCAACTTTTCGGCGTTTTGACGGAGGTGCAAGGGGATCACTCTCAGGCTCAGCCTTCTCCATTAGGCGAGCAGATCGTCGAGCTAGTTAAATGAAATTAAGATTGTGGAATCCATGTACGTGTACGGGAGAAATACTCACGAAAAGGTAGCGCAGGTGAAGGGTCACCCAATGGCACAAATCCAGTTGGGGATGCAGGTTGAGCAGAGTATTTTTCACCCATATCCTGATATTCGTATTTTGGGGGTGGGGTAGTTTTCTGTAAAATGTACAGATCCGGAGGACTTTTCATTTTCGTTCCTGATTTTTTAAACTCAATAAAAGTCCGGACGTCGCGCCATTCAAAATGTTTGTGCGGAGCCGCTGTAATGATTTCGAGAGGTATAGCTCCACGAGGAATGACATATTCGTGACCCTCGCGGACATCAGCTTCCGATACGATGACGACATCCGGTTTACGTATTGAACGGATACCTTGGTGGTATTGGCAAATTGACGACGGATCGTTGACATGAAAGCAAACTCGGACCTGACTAGGAGGCCTAACACCATCGATCTCGAGTTCTGCAAGGTATCGCAACGCGACATTGGCTGCAGTCACGAAGAGAGGGTAGAGTGTTTCTTCCGATGAGTGATGTGCTTTCGTGCTATGCAGTGCATGAACCAATTAAGATTAAGATTAATCCCGAAATCATGTCATCATTAGACATACTACTCCACAAGGTTTTCCTTGATTTCTGACGATTTCGCATGGGTGGTGTTGTTCGCCTGGGCCTCGCCGTTGCAGATATGAACGACCTTTTCTAAGCAGTCTTCGAACAACCAAGTCTTATGGGCGTCATCGAACAATTCTCGCGACTTGACAGTGCACTCCATGAGGAGTTCTTTGAGCATCTTGTCAAGGGGGCACTTTTCGAAGTTTTTAACGTCCTTCGCGATCCATGGGCTGATTTCGGATACGCTACGAGGACAACGTTGAGATGAGAAAAAGCAAAAGTTGTTGCTTACTGTAGCCCAACGAATCTAACGAACTCGCTAATTGTCGCCAAACCTTCTGTCTGTGGTGTGCCCTGCAAAGCAGGTTCCGGGGCGGTTTCTTCTAGCCCCTCCGGAGAGGACTCGGGCATTGCGCTCCTTGTTCAAGGTGGCTGGGATCTTATGCACGTGAACGATCTGCTACTCAAAACTTGATGCACCAAGTGCCAAGCACAAGTTGTCGGCCACGTTGTGAGATTCCAACTCGTACTGCGAAGACTCGCTAATGCATCCTTCAGGATGCAGCTTGGCTATGGCCATACCAAGCCTTGCGAAATTCAAACAGTTGCAACAAGTATTCCTATCCGCCTACGAGATAGCTGAACTGACTCTGGCAATATCCACTCCTCCGAAGGTTGAATTTGACAAAAAGTGAAGTCTGGGCAATTTTACCTTCAAGTCGTCGGTGTTAGTCTTAGGGATGAACTATCGTCATTGTCCCTCAATGAAGACACCTGAGCGGATGCGGAAGCGACACCGCGCGAACCCCAGCACGCGTTTGTAGCCCGAGATGATACCACGTTTCTTATACCATCTTCCGATGATGGTGCCCCTCAACCGACCGCTCTGCGCCAACTGCAGGAGTACATCAGCCGAATTTATGCCTCTCGGGGTGGTTCAGAAGAATCGACGGGTAGACTGAGACCTCAGTATATCAGGACAAGATCGGAGATAAAGGCATCCGAGGACTCACTCCCCCGCAAACATTCATTCGGTCGTTTCGTATGTACGAGTTCAGAAACGGAAGATCACCTACGGCGGTAATTCTATTTGACAGCAAGTGTAAACGAGGCTGATCCGTTCCTCAGATGTGCTCCCAAAGCGAAGTCGAACTTCAGGGATTCTCCGCGCTGTTCGTAAATTAGAATCAGAACCTGCCACTCGCGACGTCACGCCCGTTCACGTCTCTGACATGAATTCCGTGCCACTGAAGAAGGCAAACTTGTTTGATGGAGTAGAGGTGCCCACCATCCGTCAGATCTGGCGTCCGCAAAGAACGGGGACGATTAAGATCCAAACGCCTTCCCCGTGTAGCACGCGGAGTAGGACGCTGCAGCCCGTCATGCCACTATCTGACGACGACATCGAGTGGGAAAACTTGCATGTCGACGGTATCGAAATGCGCAAGCGTGCGCGCTGCCGATCACGTACTAACGCGCTACCCGACCGCATGCCGATGTATGTAGTCTTTACACGCGCGCACAAGCTGAGCGATTAGCACGGGCCCCCACCACATTTCTCCTTACGGAGGAACCTGCGGAAAAACGTCTCAGATTGGGGTCTGCATAATATTTAGGATGCTCCCGCCCTCCCGCAGCCTACTCCTGACATGTCAAGCGATCTGTCCTCCCAGCCAACTCATGAGGCCCCTAGTATAGTAAATCCTTCACAACCCCTTCCTCCTCGCAGCCGACAATTCCCCGGATACGGTACATCACATCGTCCCTAGCTTTTCTTTCTACTTCCATTTTATAGTTAACTTGTGTCTGCGAGTACTTAAACACACCGTTTCGTAGTCGTCACCTCAGTCCATCTGTCCCGCATACAACTGAGGTGAGCGTCTTCATTAGACCGTACCAGACTTGTGCTTACCCGTACATAGCATTCGTCATAGGTGCATATTACAGTCTGTCTGCCCCGCATGCGACCGAGCATTCGTCATAGCCTTAATAGACGGAACATCGTCAGGCAAGTGCGGTTCCTAGATTGAATGTCTGTCTACCTCCTCTACTATACTTAGAGGCGGACGTCGACCGATCTCTTGCAGATGCTTACTCCAGCTCTCCGCCACTGATTCCCTCGGGCGAGTCCGCCCAAGGCGACCTCGCGAACTGAGGGCTCTCCATCGGCTCTGTCCTTGCGGGACGTTTATTCCTCCGTCGAGAACGGTGCGTCTCAGATATCCTTTGACGAACTCTCGCGAGCGACGGAGCTGGTACACAAAATCGGTGCAGTGTTGACCAAGCAAGTAGGCAAACAAGTGAACTAGATAGAGAAGGACGATTCTAGTGTTTCCCATCGTGATCATATAGTCCTTCGCACCCGTAATCTTCTCCGGTAAACGTTATGATATGATTTATGGAATAGCAAGAATGCCGAAGTCGTGATAAACCTTCTGATGCGCGCGCTGCAAAACCCACAATAACTATATCTTCCCAACAGTGTATTTGCAAACTCGATTTTGCATGCACGTGTGGGGCGCAGCCGACGGTCGGAGTTAAAGTCAATCCGCCCATCCTCGATGTCTTGGGTCTGGTCCATACCTTGCATCGTGCGTCCACGTGCTTGCCGTTAGCGTCGACTCGGACACCTGTCTGAATCATCTTCTACTGCGATCGCCAGTGAACCTGGAATCATGCGATAATCCATGAGGTATGCCCTGTACATCATCGAGACCGACCTCTATATGATGCGAGCCTCAGCTAGACTCTGTTACTGAACGGGAAACGAGAGCCGCGTGTCTACCGCTGTGTCTGGAATCGCCTTCGAACCCCAGCCCGAACAGATCTTGCAGCCAGAAGTGTTAGAGCAGAGGGGACGACCTAGACAGAATAAGTGAATACTACTCTCCAGTCGAGTGGTACGAGACTCGCCTGTAGGGGGCGTTAAAGCTACGTACATGTGAGTATAGGACTAGACAAAGTAGTTACGAAGTAGCTCACCTCCAGTCGACATGGTACGAGACTGGAAGGAGGGAAAACGAGTGGTACGCCGTATCCGAAAAAGGAAATGAAAATAGGTTGCCGATCTGCGGCGGAGGGAGTTCCGTCCTTGCTTCCTGCCGCCACCCTCGGGCTGCCCTAGCACCACGGGCACCGCTCGTATTCGGCTTCGTCGCATCCAGCCACCACTCCCAGTTCCGTCGCTCCCACTCCTCCTCCTCGCCTCGCCATCTCACCTTTTCCCACACAGGATCCCAGGCGCATAGCAGTGACCTCGTGAGGCGTTTCCCACCCGCCCACGCAGCTCACCATCTACCCGTCAGGTCACGGCTTTCCGTGTGGGGTCGGCTAGCGCTCCGCGCTTCCACCCACCCCTCGCTCCTGTCCTTACGTAGCACTGTTGTCCCGTAATACATGTATATACCGGTACATTCTCCGCCCGACGAGCAAAGTCCAAAGATGTACCGTAAGTGGGACGGACTCCGGTCTGTTCTCCAACGGGAATAATTTTGGCTGGTGAGATGACGCAGTTTAATTGTCCCATCTGAGCGTCGCATACGTAGATCGTCCTGGGTAGATGGATTGGCAGACTTGGTGTAAGATTTTGTCTCGAAGAAGGCGATCGTTCCCCGCTGTTCTTTGCCAGGAGCCAAGTCAGCATCTCATAGAGCCTCAAAAACCTCAAAACTAGTAGCGCACGAATACGTCATGTCCTCAGAGAACAAACCTTTGAAAGACGTGGAAATGAATAGAGAGGACGACAATCAGCCCGTGGGCCATCTTACCTGCGAACTTGAAAATCGCGTTGGTGACGTCGTAATGTTCCGTCGCGAGCGGGGAGTCAACGACGACCAACTTTTTGCGGTATACGGAACTTGGGAATGCCAACGGGGTCGGCAGAAACCTTGCTTGCAACCACCACGTTGTGGGACAATAGAACGACGTGTAAAACAAGCTGAACGGGGCCGCGCTGCGCGGCAGAGCCCGCTATGATTAGTAGGCGCACTGTGCGAGGGAAAGACTCGGAGAAATATAGAATGTTCATAATACATCAATGTAACTAAGGACGAAATGAGGAAAACGAATGAGTGCAGGTATAGTGGACCGACAGACGAATATAGGCTCGAATCGACGTGCTGAAGGCAGCGAGAGAAGTGAAACACAAACAGACACAGTGGCAGCAATGCTAGACGAGGGCTGGCAGTCGAATAGACATCATGGGCGCAATTCTGCACGAACGCCCGCCCGTTGACACGAGATGGTGACGTTCGAACGGACACGTGATGGAAGCGACTAGAGAGTGGCACTCGTAGCGGCGTTGTGGCGCCAGTTCCCCGACTCCTAAGAGGAGTATAGGACAGTACCAATTGTATCGCTTATGACCGCAAGATAGCATTACTTTTAAAATGTCAAGAAAAGGACCAAAAAAACGACAGTAAAACAAGAATGTATGCTGCGCGAACACTGAAAACAAATAATACAGAGCAAGAATGGATCTGTGGAGCATGATCTGCATTCAATCCATGTCCATGCTGACGTCTCCATCAACGACATCACGGCTGAGCGCGTTCTTTTTGGTGGGCGACTGAACCTCTAACTCCTCTTCTTCGTCGCTCTCAGTTGCCTTATGTTTACCTTTCCCCTTCACATTCCCTTTGGCCTTTCATTTGCCGCGAGAAGTAAAGTATTCAGGAGGCTTTTTGACACACATCTTCGGAGTTTTTAGAACAATATTGACATAGGGATGCACAAAAGACACACAACCAATGAATTCAAGATCACATTCAGCACAGTAAGAGCAATGATTTTTCAAACATTTCGACAACCAAGAGACAAAGCTCAAGAGAGTTTCGAAAACAGATTGATATTTGTGAGGAGAGTAAAGAGTATCATCATACTGGGAGCTGACACCAGGAGTAAGGCTACCCTGTAGTGAGCATGAGGCCACCATGTCACCTAGACATCGAGGCACAGCACATGGCTGTTTGTCAATGAACCTAGAAACACGTAACGATAATCTGAGATCATCATCATGCCAAGTATGTCGGAACTCAGATAACTGTTACGCCCGATAGCGTAGCAGATGAAGGTGACAACGCGAGAAGAAAACAAGCACTTTTTTCAGCTTCCGCCCAGGCATCGGTAAAATTTCCCATCCCACAGACCATCGTGGGAGTCGGGGATAGAACGGGGATAGAACGGCACGCAAGCATCTTGTGTCGAAAAGTCGCGAGGAGGGCATCTGGAGAGCACTGAAACTCGAATGGATGCTGTAGGAGCAATGGGCGAGCATCTAGTGGGAGGCATCCTGGGAGCATGAGACTGTACCTTGTAACTTGATTAGGATGTAAGCAGCAGGGCAGCAATGGCCAATTAAGGTTCATCCCTCATCTAGCATTCCCACAAACAATTTTATTTGAAGACACCAGGACTCGCTGAGACTTTATGATAGTGGTCACCAAGAAATCAGGACTTTTCAACACAAAGGCCAGTTGGGACTCCCAGAAGTTTTTCAAACACACCATGGACATCTTGAACTCGAGTAGGATTTCTGCCTGGGGTTTCGAGGATATTCTTCATCAACGCCAATATGCAGTTTCGGCCCAGCTCCGAACTCTGCTCATAGCCCGCACCAGCTTTGAATGGCAGGATTCGCTGGATAACACAAGACATCAGGAAGCCAGACTTTTCCATCCTGCACTGAACAGCGTCTGCTATCAACCACTCGTCAAGCGGTCGGTCACGATTGCCTTTCAGCCTGCCATTTTCATATCGGAGGGCGACCCAGACGAGAACCCAAATGAATGATTCAGCATCGTGTTCGTACGAATGCTTGATTTGGCCCCGATCTGTAAGGAGTACATATGCCATGAAGGGAAATGCGCCAACATGTTTGGCTTCAGTGGGAATCTCCTTGATCAGTGCCATATCGAAATCGTTTAGGACAGCCACAATTCGCTGCTTGTCCTTGTGGTACATTAGATTGGATGGGCTGATGTCTCGGTGGTAAACTCCATTCTTCCAGAGTGCGAGATGGCCTTGAACCAAATGAAAACAAGTGGATCAACTCTGGCAGGCGACTCACATTTTACTGTTGCCCACCACGCACTCAAAAACGTGTCCCCATCAAGTTCAGTGATGGGTCGGAGCTTGCGAAATATGATCATGCACAAAACACGCGCTCCTTCCGTCTTGAGGCCCAGGTACTCCCGAATCTTCCCAGTGGAACTACTCTTGAATGTTTTGTGCCATAACATTGTCGGAACGTGCCCTTTCACATCAGGATGTGTTTTTGCAATCTTGTATACTTTCTTCAGGATCTCAGGCTCATTCCTGCGCCCAATATCTGCCCAATAGAACTTGACGACCAGATCTTCCTCTGAGAGGTCATTGCACTCCACAGCAAACACGTCAGTAGCCCGGCAATCCAAACCAATACGGGTAACCCGATCCTCATCTGCCAGCTGAAGGTCAGCTGTGATTACCCTATTATCATTGCTACAGAGAACGGTCTTGTGAGATGCTGGAAGGGGGCCAAATTGGGGGTCCACATGTGGATTCAAGCCCCAGTCTTGTGGTTCGAAGCGCTGCATTACAAAGAGGAGGACGAGGAATCGTGGAAGATCATGAATAAAATTGAATCCAGAGCATCGAATGGCACCCTGTCGATCATACCGCCAAAGGTAAAGGGCATCGTCTGACGCAGCACCAATAAGTGAACACACCACCAGTATGGGTGACAACACTGACCGATGATTATGATACCGAATACATGGAGGCGGCCAGCGTGGGCGGCAAACATTTCCGCTGCGTAACAACCAGCTTGTATGGTGGCAGAGTGACCATGCGCAGACTTTCGGTATTTCGATGAAGATTCGGGTTGAACTAAAAAAAATAAACAGAGCGAAATAAATAAACGCTGTGGAGTCACCGCGCGGAAGTACTTACCAAGTTCGGGATCAGGCCGTCGCGGGTTGCCACCCGGCAGCACAGGTCCAGCTGGGAGGACATCCGACTCGGATTCATATTCCTGGAATCTCGCGAATTCCACGAACGTGCGGACGTGACGCCATGTCAACGGTTTCCTCGCCAGGACCTTGGCATCGATTCTGATGAGTGTGTCATCGTGATGCTGCTGCGAACCATGAGCACCGCGAGTGTCAGACTCGGACACGATGACAACGTCCGGTTCAGTGTATTCCAAAGGCTCGTTTTGGCTCGGCGACGATGGGTGGACGGCAAAGCAAACCAAAGCATCATCCCGAGGGGGTCGAACGCCATTGACCTGGAGTCCTCGGAGGGACAAGAGCGCCGCGTTGGTCGCCGTCACGAAGAGGTCTCTGCGCTCGCCACGAGCTCTTGTGCTACATGAACTGATTAGAAGTCATCAGGAAATCGTGACATCTACACGTACTATTCTGTGAGGGCTTTCATGATTTCTGACGATTTAGTACGGGTGGTTTTCGCCTGGGCCCCGCCGTTGCAGATATGAATGACCTTCTCTAGACAGTCTGTGAACAACCAGGTCTTGCCAGTATCATCAAACGATTCAGGTCGCTCGACAGTGCAATCCGCGAGCAGATCTCGGAGCATGTTGTCAACGGGACACTCCTCAACGTTCCAGATGTGTCGCGCAATCTGTGACCGAATAGACTCGGACGCGCTACAAGGGAACGTTGAAACGAGGGAGAATAAGATAAAAGATCGTGCTCACTACATTCCAGTAGTACCAATGTAGTCACTGGTTGGCGTAGAGCCCTGTGATGTCCTCTGCAAACCAGGTTCAAGATGGTCCACTTGAGGGGGACTCGTTGGATCCATAAGTCGTGGGGTAACTCAAACGAATGAATCAGAGTGCAACGCCCGCAGCGTGCACACTCCCACGCCACCAAGGCCGGTAGCACACAAACACATGAAACCGCCACTTGACGATGGGTATATGGAAGGTTCTGACGTAAGGTAGGCATCAGTCCAGCAAACCTCAGGGACCGATCTGTATTTTTACAGGCCGGAGAGTTGACCAAGCGAGCGCGGGACACCGCTAAGCGGCGGCGGTAGCGGCAGCCCACGACGATACTTAGTAGCTGACTTGTGAGGGTACAGCATGCAATCGGGGCAAAAATATCAGATCATCCTGATCATACCATACTCGTGTGGGTTCTAGGCTTAGGGTAATGCTTGCAGTTGCGACGCGACTCGCTGTGCCGGCTTTGCTCACAGTCTGCGTGTTGGACACAGTGGGCACTCGGCTCATCATGAGCATGATGGACGGTATGCTTCCATATGGACAAAGGCTGTAGCACCTTGTACTCCAGATTTTGATCGCTCCCTACAACTTATTTTGCGCTAATGCGATACGCAGTAGGCTGGCATAAAGTCTAGAATTTCATCTGCCCCGCCAACAAGGGTACTGCCATTATGATGCACGAAGAGGAACAATGTGGCACCTGGTGCAAAACTCAATATACAAAACTGTGATGATCGAGAGAGAGCCGCACCCAAGTAAGCCCCTGCCTCCCCAGTCGCTCCGAGGGGTAAACTGCAAAGACAATGCCTGTCCATCACGAAGTACTTGTACGCGTAATTCGCGCTGCGACGCATCGGGTGAATACCATCGTGTGAAATGAACGTCCGGTGAAAAAGCGTACGTTTTCATTGCGGCTGACAAGGTCAGCCAGAGGATGCAGAGAGGAAGTAGGGAATGAGGCAGCCGTCAGATCACCAAACGTCTTGATGAGATCTTCGCGACGAAGCCCCTGTCAGAATTCTGTGCGTCAACCAAAACGACCCGGCACGAGGAACGTGCATACAGCAAGCGCTGCGGGACTCCCTGGAGCGACGCCGTCCACCCTGGCGAAAGGAGACAGGTTTTCTTCCGTCGGCGCGCTCGGCATCGACGACGACGCAGGGGGGTGAGCACGGGCTGCCTCCGCAGGGGCCGGCGGCGGTGCGAGGGACGGATCATACACCATTTGTAGCACCTTCTCGATCTCGTCCATGGTGTATTTGAGATCGTTCCTCAACGTGGCGATGCGCGCCCTGGCGGTGCGAATCGCGTAAATGTCGAGGTCGGCGCGGGGGAAGCCCTCGGCGTCGACGAGCGGGGTTGTTATGTCGCAGTTATTGTCTCTGAGCACGGAGAGCTGAATTCTGATCTCTGCTTCGATGCCGTCCTTGGCGTGCATCAGCGCGCGGGCCTGTTCTCTCGGGTCCTCTCTCGAAGGCTGCATGGACGTTTGCATGGACTGGTTAGATAGAGTAACAAGATACAACAAGCATCAACTACACGTGTACAACTTTCAATGGAAACAGCACCAACTCAGTGGATCGCGACGATCTTGCCATCTACGATCTCTGCCGAGTCGAAAATCTTGATCGCTTCCTTCGCAGCCTTGATACCACTCGCCATCATCGCACCAAATGTAGGGCCCATGCGGTTCGAACCATCGTGCTCAGACAGTTCCATACCTGGAGGAGCGTCACAAGCACGTTCTGGACGTCATGATGCCCACTCACCCGCCATGACAAGACCAGGAGCTACCTCACGCGTGCCATTGACTATGGCTGGCTCGGCGCGATTCATGTCCAAGCCCCTCATGTTGCCAAGTTCCTTCAATAAGCCTGCGCTGACCAATCGCTTGGCTGAAAACGCGCCCATTGGACCATCATGACCAGTCGCAGAGATCACCACGGGTGCGGTGATCGTGTTGGGGTCCATGCAAGACTGCGTGTCGTGGTTAAGTGAGACGAGCGTCCAGTTGGTCACGACCCCTGAGACGCGTTGGCGTCCCTGGAAGTCCGAGCGGATGATGAGATCCTCCACTGCAGTGGCGTTCATCATCACGACGTTTGGAAGGGTCAGTACTCGAGACAAGATTGTCGAAGTGAAAAGAGCCGCATGCTTGACGACCACGAAAGCACCTTCGTCTTCGTACGGGATTCCGAGTTCCTGTAAGAACCGGTCCGCAGGCTTGCGGACTACCTATCCGAGCATAAATAATTGAATGAGGTGAGTTTACGGGAAAGATATGACCATCGGTGTCATCAGTTGGCCGCCGAGCCAAGCACCACCACCTGGGGCAACATTAGCCTCCAAGATGGTGACTTTGAGGTCCGGTCGGCTCGTCGCAAGACGGTAAGCGCAGGACAAGCCAGCACTTCCGGCGCCGACGATGACGACATCCGATATGGCTCGCTCGTACATCATGTTGAAGTAGCTGTGCGTAATCGGGTAAGATATGTTTTCGGTACTATGATGATGGATATGGATCTCGCCGTTTGATCATGGCCCTTGAAACCTGGGCCTCCTCGATCGGAGCGAAGCGATAGTTTCCTTCGTAGTCCTCGCAAACATCGTACTGAGTAGTCTGTGCGGTGATGTCAATCTTTTTGACGACGTCTACGTGGAAATCGACGGCATTCTGGAGTGTTGCTGCAGGGGGAGACATGACAGGTTGTCGAGCCAGTCAATCGCAACACAATGTTGGCTTTTATACCCGGCATCTGGTGTGTCAGCTGGAGCGATCCACCGCTCCGACAGCCAGATCCACCCCTGACGAGGAGTCCGCCGGAACGGGAAACTTGAACTGTTCCACGCCAGCATGCCAGTCAACATCCCAAGACCTAAAGCAAACCTAGGGCCCAACAGACATCGTAAACGGCATCTTCAGGGGCCAAACTATGATAGGGGACGATCGAGGGACGGGTATCAATTCAGTCGTTCTTGTCGACCTAACTGATACTAAGGTCAGACATGTCAACGCACCCCAGTTTCCATCCTGCTAATCGAGATCCGTGTCATGCTTCAGCACGGAGGTGCGCACCTCCGGAGTCTGGAGTCGGAACGACACGGGTAAGTCGCTCGAACGTGCGCATTCCGACTGTGTCTGCCAAGCGTATGCTGGTTGCAGGGGCCGCATTTTCCAAGTAACTCGCTTTCTCGAACTCCAGCACTCGGCTCAGGCTATTTGATCCACCCAGGGGACGACTTGGATCGGAGTCGGCCGCTGTCTTTGGACGCTCAGGGCTGCAAGAAGTCAGCCGGATGGAAGTGCTCTCGGACTCTATACAGTGATTGGCGAGATAATAGTATAGCCACCAAACTGGACGGCAGACGTACGAAATGTACATTGTGGACTTTCCCAGATCCGCCACATGTGCACCCGGTTGCGGGCAAGTTCGTTACCGTGCAGTTCGCTTCCGGATCGCGTACAGCTCGCAGCATCGTCGGCAGGGACGCGGACTCAGCCCCGCCTTATAAACCCCCCAGTGGCTTCACATAGCACCAGTTCCTCCCCACCTCGTCCGCCGACATGCTGTCCCAAAACTACACCACTGAGCAGGATCCCCTTTCCCTGGAACGTATCCGATCGGTCCTGGTTCGACTTGAGGATACTATCATCTTCGATCTGATCGAGCGCGCGCAGTTCGCGCACAATCCGCGGATGTACGTCCGTGGCGCCTTCCCCGAGCTCAAAGACTTGGATTTCGACGGGAGCTGGCTCGAGTGGTTCCTGAAAGAGACAGAGACCTTTCACGGTGCGCATCCCACCGCAGATCGCGACCACGTACTCACCCCCCTCCCCCTCCCCACAGCCAAGGCGCGCAGATACACCAGGTACGGCATCGTCGTTAGTACATCGCCCCGTTTCCCACCTCAGATCACGACCCGCACAGCCCGGACGAATACCCGTTCACGAGCGGGCTTCCCGCGTCCGTCCTGAAACCCCTCGAGCTGCCAAAGATCCTGTTTCCGAACGACATCAACGTGAACGCGAACATCATCGCCTTCTACGTCCGCGACGTCGTTCCGCGCATCACGAAGCCTGCCGCGCGCGCGCGCTCGACGTTCAAACACTCCAACGGCGTCGTCGACGAGGACGCATACGAGGACGATGGGAACTATGGCAGTGCCGCCACCATCGACGTCGAGGTCCTGCAGGCCATCAGCAAGCGTGTCCATTACGGTGATTCTCTCCCGACCTCGCGTTCTCCTCGTACCCTAGAAGTGACTGATGCGGTCCGTCCGTCCAGGGAAATTCGTGTCGGAATCGAAGTTCGCTGCTGACCCTGCCGCGTTCATCCCCCACATCCTCAGACCAAACAGGCAGGCCCTCGAAGCGCTCATAACCAAGCCTGAGGTGGAACGCAAGCTACTCTTGCGTCTGCGAAAGAAGGCTTCCACGTATGCCCAAGAATTCAACACCGATGGCGATGCGATCGCGAATTCCCATGTAAATGGCAGTGCCAAGATAGATGTAGATGGGGTGGTGGAGTTGTATGAAAATTATATCATACCCCTTACCAAGGAAGTCGAGGTACGTTGGTGACGTCCTTCCCGTGATCACATCAATGAACGGTCCCCCCAAGGTCGACTATCTCTTGCATCGGCTGCATGGATTGTCGGAGGACGAGATCGACCGACTTGCCGGCCGCTGCGTTGCGTAAGACACGTCTGATGTGCACACATTTTGGTTGGCGTCCTCGTGCTTGTACGAATGTTTCATAGAATTGCCCTTGTCGTGCATGTAGACTTCGGGAAGCAAGATGTATCGAATGAACGTGTTACGACTACGCAATCTGGGATGCAATCCACAACGCGCGAAAGAAGTGAAGCAAGAAAACAAAGATGTCACTAGATCACATATGGCACTATAGTAAACGAACTGGTAAAGATGAGGCACCGCATCAAAAACGTCAATCGGAAAAAGATACATAGATGATAAGCAAGAACACAACGGTCTAGGGGGGGCTAAATATATGCTACAACCCGAGATCTGGGGTGTGCATCAACACGCATTTCCCATCAGGATAGCACGGAGTAAACCCACCTTCGAAAAGACGCTTCGTTTCCTCAGGACCTATGGACCGGGTGGCACGTTTTGCCAGAAGCTTCTCTGTTCTGTATTTCTCATACAGAACCTCACGGGTGTGGACCTTGAGAACCTACCATTTTCGTCGAGGGTGTGAGCATCATCACTATGAATGGCGTGACAGCCACGTAAAACGGAACAAACTCACTTTCATGTGCGTTAGTAGGATAGCCGTTCGAAGCGCAGCGAAATCGCAATGTTCAGGGTTTAATACGTCAACGGTGCCCCATCGGAACTTCCTCGTGAACACCCCTTTGAGACTCTTGGGTACAGGAGTGAGCATCGCTGATTTGCGTGGGGTCGTGGTCGCTTCCACAGGGCTCGATGCTCCGTCCGTGTCATCGTGGTTGAAGGAAAACTTCGAATCGGCGGTGGCGGGACGCATCCTCTGAGATTGGGTGGAGCTCGAAAGTTCGGGGGCGATGAGCGCGAACGGGAGTAAGGTGTCCAGGTTGACTTTTGCTATGATTTGGGCCGAGAAGCGGATATTCGCCACAGATTCTTCCTCGGCCTCGTCGGGGTGCTGTGGCTCTCTTTCGTCGAGCGCGATGGACGAGAGGTCTCGGCGCGACCGGGAGCGGGAACGATTCGCAGTGCGAGTCCCCTTGAGTGTGATCACACTGCGTGAGACTCTCTCCTTGTCGGGGTCTTCATCCGCGACGCCATGAGAGCCGCCGTTTTTGGCGTGATGGGCTCCTGCACCGTTTACTCCATTGCGGAAACCACTCGTGACCTCTTCATTGGGAGGGGATTGTGAATGGGGTTCTTCCCTCTGCTTCGGGGTGGTGAACACGCCGAAACCTAAACCGGCATGTCGTAAGCCTTCCCGCACAGCCGATTTCACTGCGGAAAGGCTTTCGTCCGTGAGGGAATCCGCCTTGGCGATAACAGGAAGTACATTGACACGAGCCGCGAGGCGTCTGATCACGCGCAACTCGGCGGGTGACATCATGATGTCACCGGAATACTCGTCGGGCTGATCAACCATCGGGGATGGCGGGACGGTGGTTTCGGAAACGGACCTCTCGTGCATCGGAAGCCCGCGAGAGACCTGTCTCGTCAGAGTGGGGTCGACCATGAAGATACATCTAGAAACGGTCAGACTGGGTCGTCAAAAGAACAACTTGCGCCTCTCACAGATGCACATGTTGATCTCCCCTGCTCTGCCTGACCACCTTGGATTCCTGAACAAAGTCAGTGCCGAGGGGGATGCGCGACGAATTGAGCGTACGAACCTCGTTCATGGTGGCGGCATATTGCTCGTCGATGTACTTGATGATGTTGGTGACTTGACGCTCGACGCTCAGCTCTTTCCCGAGGGCGAAATCCAGACCAGGCGTATCGATGACCGTCAAAAGCAGGCGGTCACACCGGGACTCGGCTATTTCGACGCACGCCGCGTTGATCGTCTGCGTGCGCTTGAGCTCTCCTTTCAGGAAAAGGTCGAGAGCAACGCGCTGATCTTCGGTGGCTGTGGGGGAAAGATCGGCCGTGTCGAGCAAGAGGCGCAAAAGGGAGGTCTTGCCGGTGCCACGGGCACCGACGACCTGACGCGCGTCTGAGCGACGAAAAAGACGCAAGAGGGGAAACACACCATGAGATTGAACGCTGGCGGGGTGCGGTTCCTGCGTTGCGTCCTACGAGTCGTCGTCGTCGTAGTGCCAGCACTGGACGGACTCCTCCACGTGTCGAATGCAGAAGGAGGATGGGATGACATGTACAGCGAGGAAATCTTGCTGGGTACCGCGTTCAGCGTCTCGGGCGGTTGACCTGAGTCGAGCCGAAACGGTTTGTGGAAAGGAATGGGGGCATGGTCGAGGGAGTGGAGAGAGCTTTTGGCCGCACCTTGATGGGGGGGAGGGTCCGGGAAAGATGGGGTTTCGCGTAAGACCGAGACGTCGACCAAGTCCTCTGGCCACGGAATGCCCTGTGGACCGAGCTCTGGCAACGAGGGGGATGTTTTCAGCGGAGCTGCGTCGCTGCTCGCGCTGTTGGCTCGAGATCGCTTCCGAAATGTTGAAAACATGCCTAGTCGGCGAGTTGGTACACAAATGAACAACAACGAGTGGGCAAGAAAACAAGTAAAGAACGTTCGCCACCTGCTGAATGCGATGTACAGAATTCTTTGTGGAGAAGGCCGCTTTCAAACGCGTAAAACGGACAAACGACGCGAAACGCACAGGCAAAATTAAGGAACCCCTCTCGACATGGCAACCGACCTCGCATATTCGCTTAGCGCCTTCCCCCGTCTTGTATACTTCTTTTTTTTTTTTCCATACATACATACAGGAGATAGTCGATAACTGTGGCCGTAGGAAAAAAAAGGACAGTGAAGAGGGAAAGATGAGTTGCTTCAGAACCAGAGACAGAAAAATACAGTACAAGGTGACGTCGGTCCGACTGCGAAAAACGAGATAGCCCAAAACGACGATTCGACGACTTCCGACTGATGCCTCCACGGAGCAAGCATGAACCAATCAATGCTTCTACAGTCCATACCTGGATGGAAGATGTGACATGGGATGTACGGGGGTGATAAGACTCGCTGGGTAGCCAGAACCTCCGGGAAATGCGTGATACAAGCGTTCTTTCAGGGTATAATGCGACCGGTGGATTCGTCCACCCTCATTCTCTTTTGGATCTGGGAAGGCTCGATGTCGTCAATTTTTCTTTTCAAGTCAACATCCATGGAATCTCCCGGCGTGTCCTCCAGGGGGGTGCCGTTCTGATAACGTATGTCTCCGACTACGGTAGAAGATGGGGGCGAATGGGTAGGAGGGGAGAGTGTTGGAGGCGGCACGAGGGTCGGTGGGAGTTTTGATGATAGGGAGGCGCGTCGCCCACCCTTTTTATTCGCGCCATTGCTATCGTGGTTGTAGTTGCACGGAAGCGAACGCCGTGCACAGCTCGAACACGCCGGATGGGCACCATCGCACTTCGTTTTGCGAGCTATAAATGTCATTGGTTCACGTATGCTCGACTCCGTCGGGTATCTCACCTCGGCAGAAGTTGCAAGCGACCACCTTGGGCCCTGCACTCGTGGTTTGACGAGGGGTTCTTCCGGGCACAGTAGAGGCACGCTTCCTTTGAGCAGCTTGCTGCTCTGACGCCGGTCTGATCGGTGGCAGCGGGGGCGCCGTCATCGTCGCTGCCGGTGAACTGTCGGGAAGCGACAGCGTGGCGATATGCGGCAGTTCGTTATCTTTGAATAGGGGTCGCCCGTCAGAAGCCGGGGGTCCAGAAGGGGCGTGTTTCGGCCGGATGACCGGCGCGATGGTGGGAAGTGGGTCCCGGGGCTCGGACGGTCCAGGCACAGCCTGCGGAAAGCCCTCGAGAATCGGCCGCTTCTCAACGTTTGAACTCCTCCGCGACAACGGTTGAGAAGGCATCTCAGGGGAGACCGACGGATCATGTTCATCTGCCGATCTCTCCTCCACGCTCCCCTCAGACTCGCTCTCGTCCTCCTTGCGCCTGTGAGAGTTGCGTCGCTTGCTCGTCTGCGGCATGTAGTCACACGGGTTGGTCCGCTTGACGCATTGGCCGCAGGCGGGGCGTCCCCCGTCGCATTTCAGTTTGCGAGCTGTGATACGATCGGTTCAGTCCGCATCATCTTGCAAATGAGCTTCTGCGACGCACAGCGGCAAAAATTGCATGCAACGGTGATTTTCTTGGTCCTTAGTTTCGCAGCCCCTAGCAGAAATGAGCGCGTCGTCGGACGAGCGTGTGGACGTGGCTTACTAGCAGTCTTGACGTGATTGGGAAGAACGCCGGGACCGTCGCCCATACGAGATATGGGCATCGTGCGCGCGTCTGTCCCTGGCGGAACATCTCGGGGAATGGTCATGGGAGGGTTCCGAACGGCCCCGTGTCCTCCACACGTCTCGATGCTCAAGATTGGTCGCGGCGTGTGACACAAGGGAGCCAGTTGAGCGCGTGGAAGGACGTTCTGCTGTATTTGGTGCGGGTGGAGAGAATGATTAGCAGAATGATGTTGGATGAGATACTCGTTCCTAAATTTGTCAAAGAGATACTCCCGGGTGTATTTCTGCAACGTCTGTCCGCCGCGGCGTCAACTTCGACGGGACAAGCGGCCGAAAACGTCACTGACCTCCATGTGATGGAAGATAGCGTGACGCAACTGCAGAAAGTCGCACTGATTTGGGTCAAGTACGTCCATGGATCCCCACCGGTAGCTCCGCGTGAACTTGCCACGGGCAAGCTTGGAAGAGCATGTGTGATGGGGGGATGGGGTGTATTGCTGGACCAACTCGTGACGGGAGAGGGGCAGGCGGGTGACGCCATCACTATGGGAGTATATTTCGGGAGAAATGAGGGCATAAGGAAGACGGAGAAATGAAGGGGTCCCAGGGGAGGTTGGAGGAGACGGGTGACCGGGAGAAGACCTGGTCGTATGGCTGCCATAGCCATTGGGTGGTTCAGATTTGACAGGGAGCCCAGACTCGACCACGTCCTTGTGGTGCTGATAGTGCGGGTGCGTGTCCATATCGAAGATCCCGAAGCCAATTCCGGCTTCCGCGAGATCTCGGCGTACGGCCATCTTGACAGCTGTTAGACGGTCGTTTGTCAACGTGTCCGCGCGTGCAATCACGGGAAGCACGTTGACGCGGGCAGACAACCTTCTGATTGTGTTGATTTCCACAGCGGGAAGGGTTGGACGACAGAGGATGGGATTCGTGGTGACGGGAGGCTCGAGAATAACGGGCTCGGCGTCAGTGTGGGAGAAGCTGTTGGTGCGAGCCCTGGAGACGAGAGGGGCGGGGGGGCCAGGGACGGAAGGAGGGACGATCATGTCAGGATCCAAAAAATATATGCAGCTGTACGGAGGTCAGCGGGAGACCTAAGCGCCGGGTGGGAGAGAACGCACAGGTGAACGTTGTAGTCCCCTGTTTGGGCCTTCCAGCTCTAGAGAGAAAGGTGAGGGGGCGGGGGAGGCGGGGGAGAGTAGGAAATACTGACGTCGTCGATGGCGTCGACGAAGCGGGCGTCGACCTGACGGATGATTTCCTGGATTGTGCGCTCGGCGGCATGCTCGTCGGCAAAATCGAGAGAGGGGGTGTCGATGAGGGTGAGGGCGAGGACGGGGGGAGTTGAGTTTGGGTCGTGGGGGAGGTCGACGTTGATGGAAGCGGAGCGGACGTGGGAGGTGTGACCGCTGGAGCCCTGGACGAACTTTGCGACGGAGACGAGCTGGTCCTTCGTGGCAGAGGGGGAGATGTCGCTGGTGTCGAGGAGAAGGCGGAGAAAGGAGGTCTTTCCGGTGCGCTGGCCGGCGACCATGAGGGAGTAGCCTCTGACGTGGGGATCGAGGAGGCCGCCCGCTGTTCCGGGGTGGATGCCGTTTAGGGAGGTAGGGGGGGTAGAGGGGCGGGGTTGCTGGCGGGGGGGATAGATGTCGGGGGCGGGGTTGTCGGGGGGACAGCGGTGGTCGGCGGGGTCGACGGCGAGCGACATGGGTCGTCCGTTGGCGGGGGGGGACAGAGCGAGGGTTGCCCGCGAGGCGAGGCTGGCGCGGGGACGATAAAAGAGGGACCTCAACGGAGCCGAGCGTCAGATACCGAGCCAATCGGATCACTCCGTCATAATTATGCGGAAGTATATAATATATAATTATATAATTATACTCATAGCAACCACCGCCGCTCAAATTCCCTTTTATGGTACTCCCGAGGGCCCGGCCTCATCCGGATCCGCCGCGCTCTTCCTCCCCGCCTTCTTCCCCCGCGACCCCTTGGGCGCCTTCCCCGGACCCCGCCGGCGCGGATGCTCCTGGTACTGGCACGCCAGCGACCGCGTCTCGCAGTTCGAGCACCGAGGCCGCCCCCCGTCGCACCGCAGCTTCCGTCCTGCCCCAGGTCAGTCAGTCCAGGTGCTCTCACACCCACCGTCGCCGCTCACCTCTGCAAAAATCACACGCAACGTAAATCTTCCGAACAACCCTCTTTTCCTCCCCCATCTCCACCCGACCCCTCTTTCCCCGCCCCTGCGTGCGATTACTCTCCTCTTCCTCCGTCCTCGGCTCTCTCCCCGGCTCATCCGGCAGACGCAGTTGAGGCAGCACCGGTCCCCGCTCATATTCATCCCAACTCTCCTCCATTCCCAGCTCTCCCAGTAGATGGCTCACCGGCGGCAGCACAACCCGCGACGATGACGCCTCGGGCGCCGTCCCCGGCACCGTCTGCCGCCCGAACGACGTCCTCCGGCTCCAGTCCTCCGAGCTATACAGCGGTGCAGACCGATGCCGCACATCGGGATAGGGCAGCGAACGCAGTAGTCGGAAATCGTCGTATTCTGTTCAAACGTCAGTTTACCTCTCCCAATCCCTTCTCTCCCCTTACCCTGCGTCGGGGCCGAAGCCGTCCCCCTCGGCGAATCGACACTCGGCGTGAGTGGCGGTTCGTCTCTACTGATCCGTGGCTGAAATCTTGCAGACCCTTCTTCCTGCTCGGGCGACGGCCATTCGAATGCGCGGCTGAGCAAGGGTATGTTCCGCTCTTCCTCGGCGTCGCTGTCCGTCCGATCACGCATATCAGATGTGGCGTGATCCGTCCGTGGGCGTTTGCACCAACAGAAGCGCGTCGGGAGGAGATGCTTCTTGGAGAGGCTGTCAACGAAGGAACGGATAGACGCGGAAACGAAAAAAGAGGACGGATGGGTCGTTTACATCCGCACATTGGCATGCGATCCCAAAAAGAAGGATTTTCTGGGATGAGCCAGGACAAACTAGTCGCTTTTCGTGTCGTCGTCGGGAGCCACTACTCTCGTCGTCGCTCAGAAATTTTAGGGCAGCCTTTTGAAATTCGATCGATCGGACGGGTCTCCGAGCGACCGCTCTTGTCGCTTATCTTCCCCTGGTTCTACACTGTATATTCTTACTGACTCGACTCGAAGCGTGCCTGTCCAACGACCTGCGTGACCGCGATCGAATCTGCGGATCTCCGGTGAGACTGCTGCCAGAAGCACTAGTGCTGGTCCGTTGAGCCCACTGGCCTCGCGTTCAATAAGCTCGGACGGGCTAATGACAAACGTGAAACCACCGACAGGTTGATCGAGGGACTGACTCGGCATCTTTGCCGCCGTCAGTCTCCTTCCGCATATGTCCAAGTGGATCCTGTGCCCCGGTAACGTCGCAGTAGTCTATTTTCTGCTCAACGTGACTTGGCGAGACAGCCAGGTCCACTCGGACAAGACCGGTAATCATATCAGATACTCACCAGAGATCGGATCCGACAATGAGGTAGTGAGTCCAACGACGGCACGCGTAGTGAGGCGACGTGGCCTATTATTCAGGTCCCGATCACGGGCGAATCGGAGCCGCGGTGCATAAGCCTTCAAGGGCCCTGTGGGCAAGGGTCCCTGACCTGTGCAGTGTGCAAGGTGTGTGCGTGCGCGTAGGCATATGTATATGGCTTGGACGATGGGGCCAGGCCTGACCCGCGTTCCGACTTAGACGGTCACTAGCTAGGCTATGTCCTGTCCTTTTTTTACCCCCTGTTTCGAGGGCCGTTGCCATCATACGCCTCTAGGAGCTCTGTCCGACTCCCTGCGTTTTTCACTTTAATTAGGTGCGTACGCTATTCACAAACGTTGGACTGCAAGCAACTCGACCCATCGACACCGATATCGGCCCCAGGGTTGACTAACATCTCGAAAATTAAGCTCCAAGGTGCGTATGGCCGCACATTGATGTGCGTGTGTGGTCACACGGACATGTTGTGGACTCATCGCAGATATGATTACAGATCGACAGTCAGACCAGAAGTCTGACAGAATGGTATGCGGTGTCGCGGTTTGGCTGAGTCAGCATTCTCGTGTTTTGAATCGGCTCACTCTGCGTCCGAGTCCATATT
Organism: Strobilomyces dryophilus; assembly: GCA_038089955.1. Lineage (NCBI taxonomy): Eukaryota > Fungi > Basidiomycota > Agaricomycetes > Boletales > Boletaceae > Strobilomyces > Strobilomyces dryophilus. The sequence continues at coordinate 13,921 of JBBPLT010000256.1, read as the reverse complement.
CCGTTTTTTTCGCATCATGCTGTCGTCCGTCGCGTCAAGAAACGTCCGTCGGCCCATCTCGAGGCTCAGGAGGACATATTCTTCCACGGGTCCGTCGCGCGACGAGAATGGAATCATCATGAACCGACACAGCAGGATCGTCACCCAGCCAAAAGACCAAGGTGCTAGTCAAGTGAGTCCTCGGCGTCTCCCAGCGTCGCCGTCGCCTCGTCTGATCGATATTCCAGGCGATGTTGTACGCAACGGACGGCATTGACGGCGAAGCCGACTTTCAAAAGGCCATGGTCGGGGTCGGTAGCGTCTGGTAATCACTCCCGCGTTCTTCCGCCTCTCGATCGCGTTCCTGACCCCTCTACAACAGGTACGAGGGCAATCCGTGAGCGTCATCATGACACCATGCGACGCCCGATGACTCGCTGAGAAAACAATACAGATGCAACAAGCACTTGTTGGGGCTGGGTCAGCTCGTCAAGGCGTCCGTGTGCGCTTCCGACATGATTGGATACCAGTTCGGCACGGTCGGCGTTAGCGACGGCATCAGCAACGGGACGGCCGCGATGAACTATTCCTTGCAGTCGAGAGATCTGATCGCAGACCAGGTCGAGACTGCCGCGGGTGGTCATTGGCTCGACGGTATGGTCGTCGTCCCTGGATGCGACAAGAACATGCCTGGCGTGCTCATGGCCCGTGGGTGATTCGTCGACAGGGTCAGTTCTCGTCTGATCGTTCACAGTTGGAAGGCTTAACCGGCCTGGTCTGATGATCTACGGAGGTACCATACGTGCGGGTTCGTGCGAGGGGCAGCCTCAACTTGATATCATCTCTGCCTTCCAATCGTACGGAAAGTACTTACAGGACGGACAAACTTCTGAGGCAGAAACGTACCGCTATAATACCGTGCGACATGCATGTCCTGGGCCAGGGGCTTGTGGCGGCGTAGGTAGTACCCACGATTTTGTGTATCGCAATGCTGAGTACCCCCGAAGATGTACACCGCAAACACAATGGCTAGTGCTGCCGAAGCTCTCGGGATGACCCTTCCGGGCTCGTCGACCTTCCCCGCCGAATCCGCGGAAAAGATAGAAGAATGCAAATCGGTCGGCGTTGCTATGCGGAATCTGATCGAAAAGACTATTTTGCCACGGGACATCATGACAAGGGCTGCATTCGAAAATGCAATGGTGCGTCTTTTTCGCCGACCCGTCGCGATGTGGGCCCTCGACGGAATTTTTTTGAACGTAGACACTTGTCATGATTCTTGGCGGCTCTACCAACGCGGTGCTGCACTTGATTGCCGTGGCGCATTCAGTCGGTATCACGCTTACCGTCGATGACTTTGCACGAGTCTCAGACGCCACGCCATTTTTGGCTGATCTGAAACCGAGCGGTAAGTACGTGATGGAGGATCTTAGCAAGATTGGTGGTGTGCCCAGTACGTGTCATTCCTCCATTCGCATGGAAGGATGCTACGATTTGCGTTTAGAGGTCCTCCATTACTTGCTAAAGAACAAACACATTGACGGAAACACCATGACGGTCACGGGAAAAACTCTTGGGGAAAATTTGGAACGCTGGGTTCTCAAACACGGCGAACTGTCTGCGAACCAAGACATCATCCGGCCGCTTGAGAGCCCGCTCAAGCCAACTGGACACATTCGGTGAGATCAGTTGAGTGATCGTAATGTGTCAAAATTGATTATGAAGTATCGGAACGCTAGGATCTTGCGGGGCAACCTGGCACCTGGTGGTGCAGTCGCCAAAATTACGGGAAAGGAAGGGCTGAGCTTCACCGGAAAAGCACGGACGTTTGACACTGAAGAAGCATTCACCACAGCTGTCGAAACGGGCTCCATCAAACGGGGTGAAAAGACCGTCGTCGTTCTCCGGTATCTCGGACCCAAAGGGGGTCCAGGCATGCGGGAAATGCTGAAGCCGACCAGCCTGATCATGGGCGCGGGACTGGGCCACGACGTGGCGTGCCTGACTGATGGCCGCTTCAGCGGAGGGTAAGGTTCAGGATATATATGTACGCGGTGCGACGCATCTGATCCGGGTACGCATACAGATCGCACGGTTTCTGCATTGGTCACGTCGTCCCCGAGGCGCAAGACGGTGGTCCGATCGCGCTCGTGGAAGACGGCGACACGATTTCAGTCGACGCAGTGGCGAACACGATCGAACTGCACGTCTCTCCGTCGGAGATGGAACGCCGTCGAAAAGCATGGAATGCCCCACCTCTCAAGGTGACGCAGGGCACGTTGTATAAATATGTCAAGACGGTGACAGATGCCAGCCACGGTTGCGTGACGGATTCGTAGCGGGTTACTACGGGCTTGCGACTCGAAAAACAGAGTAGCGTACAGGGTCTGGCTCACACGGCTGTCGTTGTACGTCAAGGACGAGTGTTTTTGATCCTGCGCTTTTTTTCCGCTTTGGGCATCTTGTGTGTCCGCTTCTCCCGTGCTTCCGCCTTGACTGCCTTTTTGCGTTCCTACACACGAGGCTCGGACGTCTGCGACCAGCTTGGCATTATTCACGCACCTTTTTTGCTTCCCGATCCTCGTGCCGGTGTCCCCGTGGTCCTCTCCGCTCCGGCCCCTGTTCCGCTTCTTCGGCCTCCTCGCTGGGGGTCTCTGAGACATCGCTCTCACCCGAGTCCCGGTTGACCAGCCCGATCGTATTAGCGTAGATAAGCTTCTCACCCTCGCCGCCCTTGAGCACCTCGATGTCCCGCTCCGGGTCGTACACCTCGTTGAGCGTCCGGGGAATGTACGACTGCAAAAACACGCTGTCTTCGTGCGCCGCGTGACTCCCGTCGCCGTCTCGGTCCGGGTCATCGGCGGATTCACCCGTCTCCGTGATCCACCGTTGTAGCACCTCGCCGTCGTGATCCTGCGTTCCGCTCCCTTCCAATCGGTCCGTGGTCACGAACTCGAAACACCGTCGGAGTCCGAGACACTTGACGCCGAAGCGTCCAAAGAACTCTTCGATGTTCTTGACGTCGCTCCGCAGGAAGTCGAACGCGTGCGGGTGGTCGTGCTCGACGCTCTGCGAGACGTCTATGACGTACAAGTGCGCTTCGTGGTAAAGGATGTTGTATTCGGACAGATCGGCGTGCACGAGCTTGCATCGGTGGTACATGCGTCGCATGTTGAGGACTAGCTCTTCGTATAGTAACGGGTATTCCGGCGCCGGTATCCCGGCATCTTTCAGTCGCGGAGATGCCCTACGATAGTGTCATGCTTCGCGGCGGGCCACAAATTGCGAGGAGCACGCACCGTCCACCTCGGTCGCCCAGGAACTTCATCACGAGGACGTTTTCTCGGACCTCTACGGGTTCTGGGCAATATATACCAGCGGCGACGAGGCGCTTTAGATTACGCATTTCCTTCTCTGCCCATAGTCGTACCATCTTGCGAGGGTTATGTCTGCTGTACCCTCTCCTGAATCTATATTCGCCGGTAACATAGCGGTCGCGGTCTTTGAAGACGAGGATGGACGTCTTGTAGATTTTCAGCGCCAAGTGAACAGAGTCTGGGGTGAGCGCGTGGTATACGTTTGCCTGGCCAGATCTCAGCTCCGCGAAGACGAACGGGCTGGAGGACGCACCTCTTTTCCCGTGCTGATGCATCCGTTGACTTCTTGGATCAGACCACGACCGATCATCTTGAACAGTATGACTCTGGTTCGAGGATCGAGTACTTGTTCCGAGGTCGCTCGATCAGATTTGTCTTTGGCGTTTGCGTACGAGCTTGGCCCCTTTCGATTGATGCCAACGCCCATCGCGTATGGCTGATCTATCTTGGAGATCCTCGAGGAGTATTTCGACAGCGCCGCGAGCTGGGTGGTCCTCTTTTCCTTGGCATGTTGAGCGACCGCATGGCGAGGATGGTTGACTGCGGGGAGCGGCACGACGGCAGCGTTGTGGTTCGTAGCGGAGGCGACGCCCTGGACGTTGCCGCTGCGGACGGCGACGTGCTGACGAAGCCGATTATACTGCTTGGTGAAGTCTGACGAGTACACGATCGGTCAGGGTTTCGGGAGACCTGGAAAGCAGACTCGCCTCGTTCGGCGATCTCCCAGTCTTCGTCTTCGACCCTGTCGTCCTCGATGTCGTCTCCGCTGAGTCGGCCGGTGTCGTCGTCTTCGTCTTCGCTGGGCTCCGACCACTCGAAGAGTTGATCGTCGTCGATGAAGTGACCGCCCTGCCGTGGATCGTGTTGCTCGACGTCTTCCAATGCGTCGTCGAACTGGCCGGGGACGATGTCCAGGGGACTTTCTGCTGCCATCGTGGCCGCCGGGTTCAGAAATGTCGAATTCGGATAATTCGCCCCTGTCGGAAGGGCAAAGGGCGGTGACGCAAACAAGCGCAACACCCTGGATCGTTTTTCTTCCTGATCCTTCAGAGGACACCGCGGACACGCCGAGTCCTACAAAAAGATTCGCTCGCACAGCAAACGCTCCACCGGCCTTTCAGTCATGCAGGCAGTTCGCAAGCGGAACCCTTTCACCTTTCAGTCCGAGGACCACGACGACGGCAGGGCTGTCATGCTCGACGACCAAGGTAGTGCTTCATAACACGCGCACGCCCGCACGGCGCTCATCCGCATCTACTTGCAGAGCAGACAGAGGTGGTGAACGGAATCATGCGACAGAACGTCTCGTCGAACAGACACAACCGAATCGCTCTGCAGTTCATGCTGGGGCTCTCGTGCTTCCTGTGCGCCGCTTCGATCATTCCGGTGCCCGTCTCTCTGAACCCCGTCGCCGCAGATACGTCCTCTACATACTCTCGGATCGCACGACCCCGCTTTTCGTGATCTTCCCGCCGTCCGCAGAGGGTGGCCGAGCCACCGCCCCGCTCGACATGAGCGGCATACTCGCCTACGTCGCCATTCTCGTCCACCTCAACCTCAGCCTGATCGTACACCCGTGGAACGTTGTCGTCACAGGCCGCGTGATTCGGGCCATCGGGTTCTTGGAGACATTCGCGTGGTCGTCCGCTGGCCCGCTTCTCTCCGTGTACTCCGGCCGGGCGTGGCAGACGACCGTATGGTGGTGCATCCCGGGGTTTTTGACGTACGTGGTCTATGCGGTCCACGGGTGGATACGCAAGGCGGACGAAGACGTGTCGGAGTTGGAGAAACTCAAATACAGATCCCCCGGAGCATGACCATGAGTAACTTTTCCTGTTTCTAGCCGATACCGTGGTCATAAGGAGTTTGCTGCAATGAAACCGAGGTCGAGAATACATCGGTTATATGTCGATCTGTTCGGTGACCCACGCTGAGTTCTCGACCGATGGGATTCGCGACCCTTGTCGTCTGGCCGTCGCCTTGACAAGGGATGGCTTCAAGCTGGATCAAGGGTGTTCGGGTCCGGCCGACGTCGTGTGTATGTTTCGACCAACCGCCCATGATCATGATGGAACTTGGAGACAGTGATTCTTTCGGAGCATCGGTCGCCCTCGTGCTCGAGGAAATCGGACACATCAACGAGCTGCGCCGATCAGCTCACCCTAAACGACTTTCCTTTGCCATCGACGTCTGCTTGGTGGCCCACGGGGTCCGGTGAGCACCCCACTTCGGGCGTCCCCCAGGACTCCACCAAGATCGTCGGTGATCGGACTACCAGTACAGGCTATCTCGTGGACGCGCTCTGCCCACCCAACCCACCAGAAGCGTTTCGCACTCTTCTCATGACCCTGCGCCGCAAGGTGCGCTGGCGTTTCGCATTCGCCGCTCATTCCCCGTATGACGGCCGGCGTTGCGGTAGAGCGCAGTGTTCCGAGAGGTTGCGTTATGGCATCACGCCCCTACGACGCAGTCGTTCCTGGTCCATGCCCCCTTCTTGCGAGACAAGATCGCGACCTTGCTTGACGAGTCCAGAGCCAGTGGAGAGTGTGTCTTTGTCAAACTGTCGGACAGGTGTCCGTCGGTGGTGAGCTAGGATCTCAGCCTTGCGAAGCTACGTCCCTGACTGTGTACAGTCGAGGGGCCCTGACGCGCTCCGCGGGGCTCTCAAAGGGATGAAATTCGCAATGGCAGAGTCCCCTGATGCAGTCGTGCACTCCTTGTCCGAGCGATACGCCGAAGACATACTTGTCCCACTCGCGGCAGTCGTCATCGACTACCCCGTCGCGTATGCCCCTGCATCCGAAATACAATTGTCGTTCCTTGAAGGGGTCCCTCTGGACGTCTATAGGGTCTCTTTCAAGTGGACGGTCAAACCATCCCATCTTGCTTTGGATGAACATGTCTTGTTGCAATTTTCTTGTCCGCGGGCTCTCGCCAGCGATCGTACAGAGCTATCGCAGAGCATGATGATTAGCAAACTGTACACCAAGTTCACCGCTGTTCTCGAGCGTACAGGAGCGGCCATTCGTGTCACTCGTCGCACGGAAACCCTAGACAGAGTAGCGTTGTGAAATACGCAGCAAAGATCGCTAGTTTACATCTACGTTGATGATCTTGATGTCTTCGAACGGCTTGTCTACCTTGTTCACCTTGACGTTTTCGATCGCGTGAACGACTTCGAGTCCAGAAGTGACACGCCCGAATATCGTATGCTTCTTGTCCAGCCATGGCGTTGCCGTCGTGGTGATGAAGAACTGCGAACCATTGGTGTTCGGGCCTGCATTGGCCATGCTGACGGTGTATGGCCTGACGTGACGTCAGTAAATCATGCATTTCGCGTACGCCTCGCCGACATACCGATCATGCTTGAGCTCGTCCGAGAACTCGTCCTCGAATTCTCCTCCCCAGATAGACAACCCTCCAGTTCCATCGCTGAGCGGGTCGCCCGTTTGGATCATGAATTTCGGGATGACGCGGTGGAATATGATCCCCTCGAAATACCCACTGCGAGCGTGACCCACAAAGTTCTCGACCGTCTTGGGTGCGTGGTTGGGGAAAAGCCGGAGGTGGATGTCCCCCATCGACGTGTGGATGACGGCAGTTTCGGCAAGCGGCGACGGACCACCTTTTCCACCAGCGGTGGCAGTCGCGATGGACTGCTCTTCGCGGGTGGGTTTCTCGTTGAAGACGTCTCGGTCATGAAGTTTACTATCTCTGAGAATAGCCGTCAGTTTCGGTTGAACGCACGGTATTTGTTCAACGCACTCCGGTTCTGAGCGCGTGAAGAGATAGAATCTCTGGCGCTTATAGCCTGTGCAGAAGAGTGTCGGATCACGACTGGCTTTGTTGGCAAGGATAGGATTTGCAGATGCAGCCATGGCCAACGTCGTGAGACCCTTCTTGGCAGGCGCTCCTTGATAGAGAGTGAGGTTCATCCATCGGACAGCTTCGTCTTTCCCCAGCAATCTGGCGACGCGATTCGTCACCGTGTTTACCACTAACGAGGACGTTAAGTACTGTGGATCAGGACCCGATAGAGACAAACCTTTGATTCCGAGCAAGGTCGGGTAGATCACAAAGGCCCCGCTCTCATCCCATATGACATTGGACCACATCGCTGGTATTCGTCCGTCCGCATCGGGTATCTCGAGCTCACGTTCCACTGCAAGGCGTCGACCAAATTCCATGTCCTCGACTTTATGCACAGTGGTCCCTGCTTGTTGCATTTCTTGGATTGCGGCGAGAGATTCATCGTACTTCCGGGTCAGTTTCCCTGAGAGGAAGGAGAATATGCGAACCTGCCGGTCAGGCAGAGAAAACGTCACGAATGAACTGGAATCGGGAGAGAGGGTGATACACGTAGGTATCGATTTCGCCTGGGAAGCAAGTTTAGCAAGTAATCGTCCATGAAACGGAGACGTGCCTTTTTAAACTCGTATAAATCAGTCGAGCTCTTGAACAACCACATGCCAGGGACGTTCTTGGGTAGCTCAAATGGCTCAATGGGTTGCCAGAACTCGACGAACCCACTTTCGTCGGCAGAGATGATAGTGTCGTATCGGTCGCTGTACTGGAGCACATTGAATACTTGGATCACCATTCGACGGAACGGGACATACGGCCATCAGGTGAACAGGTGAACGGTGTAGTTTATCGATCGAAACAAGGGGGTTCTCGTTGCCTCTGGCGTCATAAATTCTAATAACGCCGGTACTTCGTTCTGAGCTGCACCCGAGGCATGAGCAACAGGAGGAGAGAGAACGCTGAAAGGCTTACATCGCTAGCAGCCCTTGTGCCTGACCACGCTTGTGCACCCAGCAGCAAGCATGTGGCACGAAGCCAAGCTGGAGCATGTTGATCATGTCTTGTCCGCTCAGTTCAGCACATGTGTCTCGATTCGAGGGAGCAACGCATACCAAAGTTCACGACGTCAAACACCTTCGTCGACCCATCCTCGGAGATACTGGCGAACAACTGGCCATCCGCGCTCACGGAGACACCCACGATCGGCGACACGTGCGCTCGAAAGTGTTTCACAAACTCGATCCCGGTCTCCTGCTTCTTCCACAGCTTCAAGTGTCCGTCGATGGAGGTGGTGACAAGGAAATCGGTCCTGCAAACGAGCATAAGCGCGCTCGACGAGCCGCCCCGTCCAGACATACGCACTTGGTCATGACGCAAAAGTTGAGCGCGTCCCGGTGCATGAATGATTGATAGTATTGGTCTGCGTTCGGGAGATGCTCTAGGTAGAGCTTTTCGTGGGGAAGGACTGGATCTGGCTCAGGAATGCATCCAGAACGAGCACGGGCACGGCACGCTCACCTTTTCGTTTTTTCTTCGCGATTCCATTCGCGTCGGCCGGTATGGGCATCGGCCCGATGTCCTCGTCACTCTGGTCGTCGTCTGCTTCATTCTGCCCGTCCCGCTCTCGCTTTCCGAGCACGGCCGCGTCGTCTGCTGCGTCTGACATCACAGAGCAAAGTCGTGGCAGGAGCGATCACGTGAAGAGACATGTCGGGAAATTATACCATGGGCGGTCCCCCGGGCCACCCTCGTTGTGCCACGCGCGCACCCGCTCTCATGTGTCGCCTCGTCCTTCGCTACCCGCACCTATGGCAGTGGGTATGTACATTCTCATATTTTCGTCTCCGTCCATTCGTGCTACATACGTCGTCTCGCTTGAGTTGTTTCGCTTCTTCTTTCTTCTCTCTCTCTCTCTCTCTCTCTCTCTCTCTCTGAGGCTCTCATGTCATCGCCTCACGTTCGCACGCGTAATCGCTCTCGTTTCCGTTTCGCTTGAACACGACGCCTGCATCGAGACCGAGCGCGGTGGCAAGACTCCCCCAATCACCACCTGCGATCGAGCGAACGATGCCTGCATCATATAGAGCTGCACTATATAGGATCATGCAATCGAATTGGCAAATACTCATTCAGTCGGAACGAGAGGAAGTTGACAATGAACTTCAATTTGCTCTTGATGTGCCGCAGACAACGCTTGAGGATCCGTAGGTGTGTCTGTCAAGTATGTAGGAAGTTAGCAGCTAAATCCTGTTGAACTAAGCTTTTTCTCATGATGTATGAATATCTGCAGAAAAAACTGAATATCACTGAGACTTCAAAACCATTATGATTGAAGAGTGGATCTGAATTGTGAGCATTGGTGACTCATTCCATGGAGCTCCCATTGAATGTGATCCAGGAAGCATTTACTCAAAGTCCATGGACCAAAACAAAGCTGTGGCACATCTGTGGATCAATATCTTCTTCTTCTGAGTTCCTTGCATATTGTCAGCTCAAAGGAAATTTGTCCTCAATCTGGACCATATGTCCCTCAAAGCTCTACTAGTGAATCCTTTCTTCACCTGCAAGAGTTTCTTTTCTCATTTTGTTTCAGAAGACTTCTTCCTGTATACAGGCATGTGAGAAATGCCAACTGGTCATGCACTTTTCATGGCAAAGGTAAAAGGCACATGGGCACAATGTGTAGATCACATTCCACAATTGATCTACAATATGTATGTGAGTGTGAAAAGCCTAAACTGAGTGTTCAACTTGAAGTTTTGGACCTGGTCTATAAAATCCTCTAGAAAAACTGTGATCTGTGGAGCCATGAATGATGAACTTGAATGGATTTTCTACACCTCAAACTCAATGAGGATGGAAATGGTGGCAAGTATGACTGGTCCTTGCCCATTGAGATGCAACCACCAATGATATTTCCTGTGAGCAGACCTCTTTAGCTGCTGCAATCCTTACACGTTGGGTAGGTTTTATGGTCAAATGTGGCTAACACAGTTCCAGATTTCTGAATATTTTCAGGTTCTTTATAGTGACAGTGAGGTTAGAAGAGATGACTTTTTAAAGCCCTCCATGCAATGTAGTGTATAGCCCTCATCCATAAGATAGCATGACATGTATGTTAAAAAGCTATGACAAATGCTCAGTTGCAGATGAACTAAGATGACAACTATGAAACAGTGCATTCAAGTACTTGCAGACACAAGCTAACTATTAGAAGGAAAAGCTAGGAACAATAGGATGTATCATATCTGAGCAAATGCATTTCAAAAAATTTATCAGCTACATGTGCATCATATGGAATGGTGTCCAGTACCACATGATACTTAGTATGTGATTGGCAGCATGCACGCTTGCACATTCCAATAATGTATAGAAGTGGAAAAGGAAACAATATTCAAGAGAATTCTGAATCTGTTGACAACACAATCAGTCATTGTTTCAGAACATTACTAGCAGAATAAATGTTGATTGAGACATATGCACATGTTCGTTCATCTTTTAATTGTTCGTTGTGAGGATGGCGTTGCAAAGTCGTTCCAAGATGCCATTGTGGCGCGTGGCGCAGTAATCGCGGTACCTCGCGACGAGCAGACGAGGCCGACGTTGAGCAATCTTGTCTCCGTGGCATAGCAGACGGTAAATGGTCGTCTCAACGATCATAAACAAATACGCCGCGAGAAGCACACGCATGTTTTCAAAGTGTTTATGAGATCACCCCGCTGCAGGTGTAGAAGGCCCATGCAACCGGGCGAGTAGCCCTTTCGCAGTCGGAGGCGTTGACCGAATGAACTGAACAGTGTCACGAGAACGGATCGGGACGACGTACAATCAACCAAGCTTGCAAGGTAATCGAAAACGGACATGCGACGAGTAGTGATACAGAGAAAACCCTTTCAGCAATTGGAATCGTCAATCTCCCAATGACCATACGTTCCATAGTTCTGAGTGTACGAATCGTGAGTGGTACCCAACGACTGCTGGATTACACGCACCCATTGGAAGCATTTTTGAGCCCCCGCAAATTCCATGCCATGGAAACGAGCTGGCGTCGTGGCACAGAACTCTCGCCAGCCACCTCCCTTCGGAAGGTGCTCCAGATAATGTTCGATACGCTGATACAAGAACGGTCAAAAGGAACAGTGCTCGATAGATGAGCCTCACCCGCTTTCCCGATCCGTGCGACGTGCAACCCTGTTGCAATAGTCAGTATACTGATCTAGTGTGGTAACACGAGGCTTTCCTGGTCCTTGTACCAGCCCCACGATGTGTTGCATTCTGGTTCATACTCCCGGACCTCCCATCGACCAATCATAACGCCATGGCCCTGGATGCGTGTTAGTCGTTGGTTGTGTTAACGTCCAGTGAATAGTGCGTACCCTATCTTCACAACTCTTTGGCATTCGCGCGACTCCGTGAACCTCGAGGGGCGTAGCCATACAAGCTTCTACTCGCCTCTTCCAACTCACGGGTAAATTCACGAGGACGGCAGTGTATTCCCTCGTCCCGTACGTTATGCACTGATGTGCCTCCACCCTACTCCAGAACAAACGAAGTTGCTCACGTTCCTCCACCTCGCGCCGAGCGCGCTCCTTCAACTCCCGTTCGTGGTTGACGCGTTCTTGCTCCCATTCGCGAAGTAGCGCCGCGTGCTCTTCGTCCTCCCACGCCCACCGCGCCTTCACGACCTCCCGCCGAGCCACCTGTTTCTCGTGCTCGAGATACTCTCTACTCCATTCCTCGCGGATCCGTTCGCGCGCTCCGGGGTCGGCAGGATCGTTGCAGTACGTGACGGGCATGGTACACATGCAGACGCTCACGGTGGCGATGAACGTCACGAACGCGACGAAAAATCGGGTGTTCATGCATAATGTAACTTTGCGGAGCCTAGATGACTGGCTGAAAAAAAAAAATTGTCGCGACGACGGGCGAGGAAGACGTATGCTCACAACGGCGAGGATGGGGGATGCAATGACGATGGGTCATTGGGCCGAGGCAGCCCACTTGGAGGCAAAAACCCGGAATACGGCGGGGGCGGCGCGAAACTGTGATCTCGAGTCAGTATGGGGCTGCAGCACCACAGACTCTAGCCAACATGCCTGCTGGTAGTCGCGCCATAGTTGGTATGTATGTTATTCAACACCAACTTGAACTTGTTACAATTGACTGTCTGTCGACCTGATCTGGTATGTCTTCGAAAGCTTGAACCACGCAAAATGGACAGTGTGCGTCCGAGATTTAGTAGGCGAAGCAGCTCAGGATTACGTAAGCATTGCGATGAAAACTAAAGGCACCCGCCCGCCGACATACGACGAGGCATAATTATTATCATAAAGCATGAGAAATAAACTACATGAGTGTACAATCCTTGTCCGTCTTTGACGACGCCTCCTTGGCACGCTGCGCCTCCTCCTCTGCTAACAGCAACTTCTCCTGCTCTGTCAGAAGCTACGCTCGCGTCAGTACTCTTGCAATAGCTACTTGGACCCAGACCTACCCCTTTCTTGGCTCGATCTAGCATTGCCTTTCTCCTACTCTCTCTTTCCGCCTTGGCACGACTAACGTGCCAAAGTAGGAAAATATGTCATGCCGTAGCGAAGATGGATGGAGGAACAAAAGATAGTGGATCCAGTATTTTTGCGATGTGCGAGTTGGAACGCGACCGACATTCGACGGGAGATGGTTTCATTTGCATAGTTGACGCCGGTGATGGGGGTGGTGGCGCCAGTGAAGGTGACAGTGGTGGTGAGGTAGATTTAGGACGAGAAACGAGGGGAGAAGGGGTACTGACGGGTTATGAGTGTTTACTGAGTGAGATGGCCGAGACGCGACCCACCGATCGGTCTTCGAGAAGGGGTTACTCAATCTAGCAGAGCTCGACGAGCTCGAAGTCCCCGACGGCGTAGGCAGAGAGCGGGCATTGGAACTCGATGCGTTCGATGGCTGTGTAGTAAAGGTTTTTGCGGAGAGCTTGAAAGTCGGCAACGAAGACACGCTGCGCGCATTGGAAGAGGAAACCGGGGTCGACATGAGGCTCGAGCAGTTGTGGTCCTTTGGGAAACGGTGTCGAGGACAAAACTGGTTCTTGCAGGCCTATGAGATGCGTCGGGACGAGCTCGGAACGAAAAGTAGAGAGGGACGCACGGTGCAAGCAATGGGTGCATAGAGAACCTTTCCACATTTGCCCCGTGCACAGACAGGCTGAGACCTGGTCTTGCCAGATTTCCCCGTCATGACATTACAGTCTGTGCTGATGTGACGTTCCATGCGGATGTTGGGATCCTCTCCGGGGGGTATAGCAACTGGGGTGTTGCAGAGCGGACCTGCATGGGACGAAAATGAGCCAGTCGACCGGCGCATCGAGAGGACGACTCACAGCTTGGAGCCACGCGGTTGTGCTTAGTTTCGTCGTACTGGGGACATCGGTGTGCTGCGACGAGAAAGTGCTCGGCACAGAAGCTCTTTGAACAGTGCTGGCACTTGAACGGAAGGAAGTCGACGAGCAGACAAGACGCCTCGGAGCATTGCTGGCCGATGGACAAGAGCTGGGAGTCGTCGACGTGGGATGCCATGGCGAAGGTGACGTGCTATTGGCCCTTACTTATACACGGGGACGCGCAAGCCTGTGCCATTTTCCCACCTGACATGCCCGCTAGAGGAGCCTAATTAGGCTCCTCTGTCACGCGCTTCCGAGAGCCTAGCTAGGCTCCCTTCCGCGAGAATCGCCGACACCGGCAATAAACCCGCGCCCAAATGTAGGTACT